>JASSUY010020210.1:0-36564 GCA_032466535.1 Forpus xanthops
AGTCCTTGGCCAGCCTAAACACTCCAAGCCACAACTATAAACACTGGTGCTATCAGCACTGCTCCCAAGCCAAAAATTCAAAACACAGCGCTCACCAGCTACTGCTTAAAGAAAAATGACTGCTGCTGCTGAACCCATGACAAAACTGAACACTCTACCTTGTCAAGAATACGAGGGTTTACTGCTAACATACCAACTGAGTATCTTGCTTCCCCTTTTGCTTTACTTTTGTTAACACAAATTTCAAGTAAGCACATTACGGAAATATCATCAGTATATGCCCAACTCTTTACAGTGCATCAACTAACAACAAACCAAGAGATATGCACAAGATCCATAAGCTATGGTTTTAAACATGAGCTTTCTTCAGAAACAACATACAGTAAGAAATTACATTACCATGTCTGCAACAAACCTTGCCACTGTGGCCTCAAAATCCAAAGGCACATTATAGAATCACAGAATGGTTGGAAAGGACCTTAAGATCATCTAGTTCCAATCCTCTGCCATAGGAAGCGACACTTCACACCAGACCACACAGCCCAAGCCTCTGTCCAGCTTGGCCTTGAACACCACTTCTTTGGGCAACCTGTGCCAGTGCCTCACCATTATCTGATATTTTAATGAATCTCTGATAGGTTGAGAACTGCAGTTCTGTTTCTCTCTAGCAATTTCCAAAGCTATCAGTATGGCATGATCAGTACAGTATGATTTTTATTTTTTTTTTACAATTCAGGAGACTTGCTTCAGTGGGTTAGGTGAACTCACAACTGATAAAACCGAAGGCCTTGATACTGAGGTTCCAATGCATCTGGGAAAATTATTTATGTGTGAATATAAAGCATTTTAGAACTCCTAGGAATGAAAAAAAAAAGTCAAATATGATGAAGAATATCCAACAGGTTTTACTTTTGTGTCTTAGCTGCATCTTTGAGACAAGATCAATAGATTTCTGAACTTAACTAGCACTGCAAAAACAGGTGAATTGGCACAGAAGAAAGGGAAACTGGCACAGAAGATACCAAAATGAACCTCACACTCTCAAGAATTAGAATTAAATTGTTTTATTCATTTCTCCATGTTAGCAGGACAGTGTTTATTATGACTGTTAACCCCAAGGGTGGGTTAAGATGTGTGGACATCACACCATTCCACATTGTTGCCGGTCTATCTTTTCTTCACTGCATTGTGAAGGGGGTGTTATATCAAGAGAGAAGTGTCCCCGTACACGAGAAGACCTCCTGTGGTGTAGAAAAACCTAGAGAAACAAACCATTGAAAAAGTTAGTCTTTTTTTTTTTTTTTTTCCCACAAACCAGTAATATCAGAAATTCGAGCAGACATCATTAGAAAAAGATCTCTGTAACAGGCGCCTATCTAGTTTCCTGGATAGCATTACACATGCACCGAGGACCGAGCCATAGGTATCAAACTCCTGACCTTGGAAAAGGCCTTCCCAGGTTCAAGGAGTGACAGATGCAGTGAAGACTTTCTAAAGATAAAATCTAGTTCCTGTTACCTTTCCTGAGGGTAGAGGAGTTCAATCTCTGCAATTGTTGGTCCAGCATCTTTCTCAAGCATTAAACTCCTGTGGAAATATTTCATGTGGAGGAAAAATTGTGTAAAAGTTTAGCAAAGTCAAAGTGCAGTCTCTTTCTGCCTAATTCTCTCACTGGTAAAGCTTCAGTGTTTGCCATCTGGTAACAAACATTTCCATTTGGGCATGGAAAAGCCTAAATCACATTACATTTGCACTACTCCTCCCATACACTGTTGTAAAGATGGAAGGGGAGAATAATCATAACATTTGTGTTGTTTCAGTTGTCCTTGTGTTTGTTAGGTGGATGAGAAAAGACATAAATATGGGAAGCATACAAAGTTTCCTTCTGACACTCACAAAACATTATACTATTTTTAGGCTTAATACACAATAGCACTGAACAGGCAGAATCCAGAGAATAAACACTAGCAAGACGGTGCTTTGCAGAGTAGTAGTGAGGAAAAGAAAGTGTACACGTGCCCTTGGGATAACCATACTTCTTGTAAACACAAGGTATGAATTATTTGCAGTTGTACAAACAGTCAATGTAGCATTCCCATTTCTCATCATGGTATAACTAACAGCCACCCTGACTCCTGGCCTTCCACTAGACTGACAAGACAGAATTGTAAGATACCTGTATATATAGCTACTGCTTTGTTTTCTCTCTGCTTCACAGTACCTTCCTGTATAGTCCATGTAGCACTGTATACAGCTTTCTTCCGTATCTCTCTAGTTCCTTTCCCCCAAAATTAAACTATTTTATGACACAGATAAACTACGCATCAAGGGAGGTCAGTAGTATCACTGTTTCCACAATAAATAGGAAATTTGCTTAGAAAAAATGCGTGACTGGCCAAAGACGTAACAACAACTGAGTTACTGGCTAATACAGATACTAATAATATACATACTAAAAATACAGATCTTCTTTTCCCTCCCTCTCTAGAAACAAATGCTATTTTGTACAAGAGGGATCATGTCAGTAAGTTCTGGATATTAACATATATCCCTGAAAAATTATGAATGTGACAATTTTTTTTTTCTGATTACAATACTTTGTTTGAAAAAAAACAATAATCAGATGACCTTCAAACTTTGTTTCCTCTCCACACCTCAATTACAGTGCAATCTGTCTAAGACAGAAATTCAGTCCTGATATGGAAAACTCTAAGTATCATACTGTAAAAATTAAAAATTTAAAGATTCACTGCTGATCAAAAGCAACTGCACTTTCTAGTGACAGCTATACAGGTTACAACTGACAAAGACTTCTGCTACTACTGCATATATCACAATAAATGCAGTCCAGCAAAACCTGTGCTGAACTGCAACTCTCTATCCTCATCTGCCCAAGACCAAGACCATCACAGCTGATTATTCTTGGTTAAAGAGCATTCCACACCCCTGTTCGACTGACCTCAGCCCTACGCACCAGAGACATTTCAGCAGCCTACACTTTAATAAGATACATCTACAGAAGCACATCAAAGAGTTCTGAAAGCAAAAGAAAAGGCAACAAAAGACACAATTCACTGTCTGAAACACTTTCAAAGTCCTTTCTCGGCTGTCTCAGTGTCTCCTTTAACTACAAGACAGACCAAAAAGCCTTCTCCCCAGCAACATCAATGAGTATTCAACTGACACCAGGCTACAACTAGTTGTGTAGTTCTTACTCATTTTGAATGCTTTCCCTTAACCATTCTGCTTCCTATAGAAATGGACAACAGAAAGCCATATTTAACTCCCTAAACACATATTCCTCCTTCCAAACAAAAGAACCCCTGTATTACACTAAGACAGAGTACTATCTGCAGCTGCATATGGCAAACTGCCTCCGAATAAAAAAAGCATGCAGAAATTCACATAAATCTTTTATGAGCCCTTCCCCCATGCACACTTGGCAGAGCTTTAATACACTGACATCCTACTATGCAGACTCTGTATATTCTAGCAACACTTGCAGTGTTTCTCCATGGAACAAAAAGGGGATGCAGAAATACCTTGAAGATGCCTTGCCTAAGTACAGTGTAAATGCTAACTTTTCTATCAGCCATCTGTAATTCCCTTTTCAGATGGCATGAGGAACCTATCCATTTTTCCTTTCACATACATACAACCCCTTGCCCGTCTGTGAAAGTCTATGGCAAGAATGGAAAATATCCTACTTTCTTCAAATCTCTAACATAGAAGAAAACAGGATGATTTCCTATGTCACACCTATTAGAAAATAAAATACCCTTTTGTATGCGACAGCCATGGAGGGTCTGGGACAGTACTATAAATTCCTGCTTGCTGTACACCTAGAAAATCTTTTCTTAACAGATTATTAAGTCACTAGGATGGCCCCCTTGCTCATTGAAAAGGCCTACACACATTTTTTTAGCTCTGTTCTTTACTACGCTGAGAAGCAAAAGTTACAGGTGTATCTGGACAAACAAACCCATGTTCAGGGCCAGATAACCACTCTTCTTCCCAAGTATTGCTGTCATCTGAATTCAATGCAGTAACACTAACCCACATGAACAACCATTCTATTCAGCAAGGGCTATGGTTAGTTTCCAGATCAACAGTTCTGTATCAGCTTTCAGCTCTCCTTGATAACCAGTCCCCAAAGCCTAGCATACCTTGCACATATTATGTACAGGAAGTCTGGTGAGATTCCTCCTTGCAACAAAAAGCTGGGAATGCTCAAGATGAGCAAAAGCTGGTTTACTGCCTCTTCATCTCTGCTGACAGACCAACATATGCTTCAAACTCCTTTGCCTCTACCACCAGAATTCACTTTCTCACACATCTCCAGTCTGACTGGTTTTAAAAAACTTTCTCTATGAGCTTCATATCACACATAGACTTTGTTCATCATTACATTTAACAAGACTCCTTTCAAACCTCCGTCCAAAATACTTTTTTTTTTTCATTTTGCACATTTAATTCCATTCATTTTGCAAGAACTCGGTTCTGGGATTTCCAGCCTGTGTTCCACATACTTTTGAAGGCTGCATGAGAAGTGAGAAGCTATTGAGAAAAGTACACCAGCTGTTCATAGTCCTCAGTGATACTTGATGTGCACTGAAGACTAGAGATTTAGTTGCCTGGATATCAGTAACTCAGATCCAGCTTAGTTCCCATACACAGGAGTAGTTCCTGATTTGTGTGACTACTAATTCTTTGATGAGGTTTAGCTTAGGAGCCACAAAAGTAGAGGGCACTTTCCCTGGGGCAGGATGCAAGACAACACATGAAGCTGCAAATATATTTTGCACCAAATAAAACAAATTAAATGTTTAAATAGTGTTCATATCATCTTTACCTCATCCGGTTTTGATGTCTGGGTTTGTGTGGGTTTTACAATGTACATAGTAATACATGTATATAGGGTATAAATAGATATGTATCAGGGTGCATGCTTCAAATGATTTTTACTGATATGGATCTTTCAGAGACAACTAAAGAGGTGATTAAAACTACTAGCTATTAACCACTAACTCATCGACATTATAGAATTTACATTTCCCACTTCAAAAAAGAACTGCAACTGTTGGTGCTTTGAGCACTTTTTCTATCTTGAGATATATAAATCACAGAATCAGCTCGCTTGGAAAAGACCTTTAAGATCAAGTCCAAGCATTACCCCAGGACTGCCCAATCCACCACTAAATCATGTCTCTATAAAGAACAGGGTCCTTTACTATCGTGGTGTTTCTAAGGCATCTATTATTTAATCAATACAGTGCTGTATAAATACTGTTACGCAGCAATTAATATCCACATAAGATTCACAGAAAAGACTAATTAATCTGGTGTTTGGCTTTTCTTGGTTTAGAGCTTTCACTTAACATTTCCAGGTTTGGAAGCGACAGCATTTTGCTGAGAAAATTCTGCACTTTTACTTTGTTTCTGTATCAGTACCTCTTTTTCTCATTACACAAAAATCTTTAGACATTATGTGGAAACAATTTTTTCTAAAGCTTTCTGTAAAGACATTTGAGCATCTCAAAGACTACATCCTTATAGCATTTTCGTTATATTGTAAGGAGCTAATGACTGGTGCAAACCTAAGAATCGATTTATCTCCTGTACTTACCAGTTCAGATTTACTGGTATGACTAGTTAAACTAACCAATTAAAAAAAAAAACGGGGGGAAAGTCTCCTCAAAGAGGCTTTTATATATAGGAAACTTCACAACAGAATTTTGAAAAATTGATTTAGACTTGAGTAGATGTGCACCACTGCTCTCTACCCAACAAAGTTAACAGTGATTCAAGGATACAAGTTAGACTTGACGCAAAATCTATTTATGTGTTATAAGTGAATCCCCCTTGTGGTTGTCTCTAAGTCTCAAGTAACCACCACGTATCACATGAAAATACTCAGCTCTTAAAAGTGTCATTACACCATGCAGCTGCTTGCTTATTATGTTTAAAAATGCTTATTAAATGCATTTGTAAACTATACTCTTGCACAAAAATAATGCATATCGACAACAGCAGGACAGAAGTTCTTCACACTCAAAGTGGTACAAGGCTTTAGATCTGAAGGAACCAACATTTGAAGTACAATGTAAATTTACATATACAGACATGTAATTTCAGTTATCACTAAGTAGCACGACAGTGAAATACTCAATACAAGAAGTATATAAGAGAAACACCCAAAAAGTAGCATTACAGAGCAGACAGGCAAAAAAATAAAGTAGCAAAAAAAGATGGGCTCTCAGCCTATGACGCTGACCACTGGCTGACAGTAAGGATGCTTTTTAGTTTCATAAAATAAAATTCCGTAGGTAAAGACTTCATAATCTTCCTCATTTATTCCCTGGTTTTTAAATCATGCTAAAACAAACACGTGATGATGGCGTAACTATGGTTGATCTTCCTGTGAGACAAAGAAATGGATGGACTAGATAAATTCCTTCCAGCCTTATTTTCTAGTACTCCTTCAGATGTGGTCATTTTTGTGAAGTTAATTTTTTTCAAGACATACACTAATGCCTTATAGAGGCAGTGTGGAAACCGGAACATTGAATCAGAGATCAGAGTTAGGCATCAGGTAACCAAACACCAACTCAGATAGATTAACATGTGTACTGTACTACAGCTAGTCTTTTGATCATGAGAATTCTTTAAATTAGACTCACCATTCAAAGGGGCAGTTCAGGGACTCTGCCTCTCTCTTCCGTCCCCCTTACTTGAGTTAGCACTTTGCAATCCATTTCTCCCAGTACTGGAGGTTTCTCAGGTCAGTCACATGAGTTTCTTCTGCTGCTGCTGCCACCTACCAGTTTTATTACTCTGTTGCAGCAGAAGGGCATATAGAAGAAGTTCTTGTTCAGCACGCACATAATCATCATTTACACCATCTAAGATGTCATGGCTTATTCAAGTTCTACAAGATTTCCCCCATACACTAGGCAAAGCACTGGGCACAACTGAGATCAACACAAGGCTCTGAAAACTACTACATAAAAACAAAAGAGCAGATCTGTAAAACTACCTTTCAACCAACATTAAATATTAAGTTAGTAACTTCTGCAGAATGAAATTTTTATCAACTCTCCCTACCAAAGATCATTTGAAGACACCGCAAAGAACTAGCACTGTCTTTCAAGAACAAACCTTCACATAACATATATGAAATCAGGTTAAGAGATGCAAAACTGTGAGCCAACATCAATTTGTTCACAAATCTGAGGAAAAGAAATTCTCATTTAGACATTGTTACAAACCCACAAATCTCTTCCCCAAAGACACCCAACACATGCCTGAAAGTGTTACACCCGTGTCCTATAGCAGCTGTTGCACAAAAATATACACAAATAAAGGAATAGGCCTGCCCAGTGCTGAGACGCAAGAAGTGGGTGTGTCTGAAAGGAAAAAGCATTGGAAACATAAGTAAAACATGTCTGTAAAATCATCTCGCAAGTAGAATTAAAGACACAAATTATGCACCCAATTATACCAGTGCAATTGGACAGCATTCCACTGGCTTTCCCAGTGATTCCAGGACTATCTCAGTGTAATTGAGAGCAAAATTTGGCTCTAAAATTATTTCCTCCCACTTTAATTTGAAGCTGCAATTTATGGTACTGCTGATAAAACTTGCTGTGTTTCAGGATAATACAAATTGAGAATATGAAAAGCAGACTATTATGATATAAAAGAGTTCTTAATGTATACAGACAAAAAAAAACTGAAACGAGTGCTAATTCTTTACAGATGTCATGGGAAATAGAATACTGCATCAGGAAACTTGGAAGCCTGAATATAGGCTCATATTCTTCCACTTGGTATTCCAACTGTCTGATATTCACCTCTGAGTAAATTATAGATTCTCCTCCTTAAGCAAAGTAAAAAAGTATTAAGTCCCCAGCACTTTTAAGTAATTTGAGATTAAGGGGGCGAGTTGCCAGAATAGGATAAAGCATACAAGTATTTGGATAGAGGAGTAAGGGCAACACAGAATGTGTCACTCCATCCTCCGCAAAGAGAAATAATCAGTCCCACCATCTTTTTCTTTGGCACATGTGTTGTCCCATCTGTCCTCCTCATAGGCTCTGTTGAATTTTAATAGAGTAAATGTTCTTAGTACTATTTCTTCACACCTATCAACTCCTAATAGATGCACTTATATTTTGCATTCACATGCCAAATAGAAAGCATCCCATCTTTCAAAAACCTAAGCTACAATAGTACACTTGGAGGCAAAGTACCCTGGAATTGATAAAGAAAAGGTGGCATGAACATTACCACAAAACTATCCTGCACATATACTTACTTACATGAGGGGACTCACTTTTGTTTCACCTGAGTAAAGCAAAGGGCAGTGACAGTTTTCTTAAAGATCAACATGTTTAAGGAGGGGAAACAAAGGAAGAAATGTAGATTTCTCTCTAAATATCACTGTTAAAGGAATCTTTCAAGAGGTTTCACCAAAACGCACTGATGGGATGAAAGGAAGGCAGACAAGTTAGACTTATGAAGGTTACATAAGAGCAGAAAAGAGCCAATTTACCTGACAACAGGTCGGTTTTGGATGTCACCAAACTGCTGCATTTACCATTTTACCCGCTTGCATTACTGGGGGGAAAAGTTTAGGAAGGAACATTCTCAAGGACTTTTCATAAGTTCTCACTCTCGCCATCAGAAAGGGGAGAAGGGAAGGTTTTCTCTGGATTGTTTTGACTTTTTTTGGCTCCTGAAAAGTTTTGCAAAGAACAGTAACAAAGTGTGAACTGTTAGAACACATTTCTGTAAAAAAAAAAAAGGAGAATAAGTCACACAAAGCAGAGCAACAGCAAATCTCACCCAAAGTCCGCGCATCTAGATTGTGTCATCAGTTTAAGCAAACAAACAAAACAAAAACTTTTCAACTCAAACTGGAAATATGAGAGGCCTGGAGGCTTCCAACAGCAGGCCAACATCCACCATCAGAATGCTCCAAAAGTTACCCTCAAAGGTTAAGAAAGACTTAAAGAAATAAAACAAAGGAAAAGGCAGCAAACATCTGGTTATAAATCCTGCAGTGTTCAGTTTAAAGCAATTCCTAGAACAGTGAAAAAAAGGAAAAACGGGAAAAAAATAAAATATAAAAAAAAAAAAAAAAGACAGTAGCAACAGAAGTTACCTGTCCGAGCACCTACTATTCCATAGAGAGAACAGGAGTGGGTCGTGTGTCTCACACCAGCCATAAAGCCCATAAACCTTCTCAAAAAGAGTGAGCCATGAGAAAGATCCTGTACATACAACTTATTTCCAAAGTCTCTCTAAGCCCTTAAGGTCCCTTATATATTTAACTGACAGATTTTTGCAATAATGGGGAGAGAAGATTTAGCAAACATCACTGGTTTCATTTGTTGCGTTTTGAAGTCCAGCACTACATCTGAAGAAGTATCTCCTTTGCGTCTGACACACAGATGTTCCAGAGGTTATTTCCTGAGTAAGTACCACACATGAAACATAGCACACCAAGTGGGAGAAGATGCTCCAAGAGCAATCACCAGGTCAAAACAAAAACATTAACAGTTGACATATGTATCAAGCATTGACACTGTTATGGACAAGGTGTTGACATTTCAAGAGAAGATTTTACAGAACACATTAAAGCATTAAATACAAGGCTTAAGATACAACCCGTATATTGACAGAGCAAGACACAATTATAAACACTGTAACTTCAACAGAAGAACATCTGGGTGTTACAAAGAACAAGATTTCATCAGGTGTAGTTTAAGAAACTTAATTATTGCAAACAAAGAGTTTCTAACTGGCTCTTTCCAACATTAAAACATACAAAACCAGTAGCATCACCATCAGCTGCGTTAGCACTATTGTAATCCAGCACTACGTTGACCATTTTTCCAGCACATGCTTTCTAAACCCACATACGGAGGTAGTGTTACTGCAACTGTATGAAAACTTAGGTGTTTTTCAGCATATGGAATTGAAGGAAATACAGGGTATAAAACTGGCATCCATAAACTTCACCTTCACTGGGAAACACAGCGCAGTTACCACAGGCTAGATTTGATGGAGGTTTTTTTCTTCCTTTAAGTAAGAACAAGATAGCCCACTCTCACCCTCAGCCAACTCCACACATTTCACTGTTTCAAGAGCAATGGGTAAGTAGGGAGTGAACACATGAGACAAGTGTATTCCTTTGTACCAATGATTCCTCAAGCAAGGTTTTCATGTATTATCAATACCCGATGTCCAAACAAATGTACATGATGCTTCAAATCCTGCTTCCCTCCCTGACCACTGTATAAGGACTTATCTCCAAACTAGCAATGGAAGCACCAAACACAGAGAAGCACCTTATCCCAACGGAGCAAAAATGGAATCCCTCAGTCCACCGTTTGTCTTTCAAAACATCGAGGGTTTACTTATCAAATTTTACTACTGGGAAGTGTAACCTGGACATTCTGAAAGGCTGACAGAAATGTAAAGTTTGAGCCATAAAACACTACGGAGAGTCAAAAAAACAGTCCAGAATGTTCAGTTACTAACTCTTTCCTCTAAAATAAGTTTCCTGTGACAGAAATAGAGGCTCCACTATACCAACTAGTATGTGTTTACTCATTGCTGTTACTACACATGTGTTCAATGCACACCACAACTGAAAAGGACTGACTCTATCAGCCTTTCGAGGAGTGCATTCACCTACACATAAACTGAAAAAAACACAAAAGAAATGGAAAAGAAAAACCCAGCCAAAAAGCTCCCAACAGCACACCACCACCCAAATTCTCCTTAGATAAACAAGCAAGGGGAGAAGAGCCTCTAGAAGAGACACTTTACTGCTCAGTGACTAGAAAATACTGTTTCTTTCATGTTCTGTGGTTCTGCAACTCTTCATGGAAGTTAGAGACCTTTATACTCTGCAGGTGTAACTTGTGCGCTTGAAGGCTTGGGAAGATTTTATAACACCTTTACTGCTGAAATTCCTTTTGGTGCTGGACCATCTGGTCCACTCTCCTGCTTAACACCAACAGTCAACCTTTCACTTGATTTTAGTAATAATATTTAATTCTAAAAAAAAAAAAAAAAGCCATTTTATTACATTCCTTTTAAAATAAAATTAAAAAAATAACAAACCAAACTGTACAAAGAAGCATGATCAAACCTCCATAAAGCAGGTTAATACTGTTCTGTTTATTGCCTCTTGAAGACTCTCTGCATAGTGTCCGTGAATAGTGTTTAAGGTCCAAGTGAAGATAAAACAGCAGAGCAGCAGAGAGGTGAGGAAGGGCCACAGAGGTGGGCAGTGCAGAGCCTCAGAGGGTACATGGGACATGCTCCATTAAAGTATCCAGAAAATAGCAGCATTGCACACACACAACCCCCCTCCAAACCAACCCTATTTTCACAAGATTATTTTTCAATTGTAAACATTTTACTTTTTTTTTTCCTTTCTTTTTGTTTTTTTTTTGTTTTTCTTAAAAAGAGGCTTATTTTTATATATATATATCTATAGTTCCAGGCCTTTATGAACCCAGAGAATGAGAAAGGAACTAAAAGGGAGGAGGAAAAAGAGGAAAATGAGGAGGAAGATAGGGACTGAAAATGGACTCAGGATCTGTTTTGGTTATCTGCTTTCCAAAACAGCTCAAAGCTAAGGAGAAAATGCACAGCCAGAAGGACTAAGGAAAATCAGGCAGCCTGGAAAAAAACTAGCAGCTAAACAGCCAAAACCCAAAAGAAAAGAAAAGCAAAGCAAATGCACGCACACGAACACACAGAAGTGTGTGTACTCACATCACACATGGAAGGGCCCAGGATCAATTTATGGACCTAGGTTATATTTAATTTTTTTTTTTTTTTTTAAAATTCTGGCTGAGCAATTTTTTTTATTATTTTTACCTTTTTTTTTTTTTTTTTTTCCTTTTCAGTTTTTAAACCTGCTGCACATTTCCCAAAGCCAGAGAACTGGGTATTTCTCCCCAGTTATACTCTTTGGATTTCTGCCAACATCAGCTTTTATGTTCAGTGGGGAAAAGTAAGCCTGGTTAAGTAAGTACTGTATGAACTGCAGCTTTATTCTAAAGTACCTCAAGATGTCTACCACTTGTAACCACCTTTTCCCTCCTCCGCACCTTACCATGTTCCCCCCTCCCACTGTTTTCTTAACAAGTAGTCTGCAGTGTTTTTACTTTGGCCACTGTTAAAGATGCAGGCATAGAGAAGGGAGTGTTGGACTAGCATGTATTAAAGAAAACGGAACATTAACATTGCAGATCTCTCTCCAAAAGACTAAAACACTAACAAATACAAGTCGATGCACGTTTGCTTTAAACTAGTGTCATTCTTTTTCACATTGGATTAAACATTATTTTGCATACCAAACATTACAGTGCTGTTTATCTCCTCCAATCATGCAAAGACAGTTAAAATATGACACTTTTGCCACAACTAGAGTATGACCAATTCCCCTACATACTCTCCAAAATCAGGAATTGAAATGACAAAAAAATTAAAATCCATCTTGGAACACTTCATAAAGAAATATAGAAACAAAGCTGCCAATTAATACCAAGATGGCACAAATTACAGATTTCTACAGAAAGTGTACATTGAAGTCAGCTGACGCTTCTCTGAGCCTCATCATTTGAAAGGCCAAATCCTGCAAGGTCACAAAGTGATAACTTTCAAAGGATCCTGAACTTACAAGCTCCCATCTACCACAGCAGGAACAGAAGGTGTCCATGAACTTTGACATACCTGGTATTTGACACCTTCAGCTCACATAGAGAATCTGAGGTACTTGCCCACTTACAGGATCAAGCCTTACAAAGGTAGAAGAGACTGGTGCAAGAGTTCACAGAAGTTTCTAGAGAGCTGCCAGACAGCTTTCTGAAAATCTTCAAGTGTGAATCATGCTTCCTATATTTGACTGTGAATATGTCTGAGACCAAAGCAGCATCCAAATAAAACTCCCTCTTAGGTTGTGAACTGAGCATCTTCATTAGAAAACTGATATTGAAGAATGAACACAATTTTATGTTCTGCAAAACAGTGGAGGCAGCAAGCACAGCACACGTGCCTTTTACTCTTACTCTCTTGATTGACACCCCCCTCTCCTCTCCTCAATCCTCTGAGCTTCTTGGATAAACAGCACTGCAAGTTGGTTTAAAAATAAAATGTACAAGAGAGAGTTCTGTTGGTCATCTATTTACAAGTGGCATCACTCCACAAGAAGTTTGATCTCATTGGCTAATAGCTGGTTCATGTTGAACAGAGCCCCCGGGAGCTTGGTGAGCAACTCTCTCTCCGTGGTCTCAGGGTCACTGTCGACAGAGCTGGAGCTAGCACTCATATTGTCGACAGCGGCACTAGCTGGAGGGCCCAGCTCTGGCTCGCTAGTCTCGCTTGCCGTGGACACCACAGAGAGCAAGGACATGCGCCGCGTCAAGCGGCCGGGGGTAAGGAGAGAAGCGGCATAGTCCGCTATGATACCAGCTACATCTAGATTACAAGCCTTGTCAAAGGCAATGAAACCTACATTTGCATTGGCCTCGCAGACGTAGAATGAACCGTCGTCCTTCATCAGCAGGTCAATGCCACATACGTCCATCCCCAGGATGTTTGACACTTGGACTGCCAACTGCTTGCCTTGTTCACTCAGTGAGCACATCATCCCTACGCCACCTGCAAAAAGTGAAAAGCATTTGCTGTCTGTAGTCTGGTCACAGGTGACTGACATCCTTCTCAACAGGGTAGTGCTTTTTGGCTGTAAGCATACTGCTCATGGCTTGGAAAGCAACCTCCTATGCACAGTGACTACTAATGAACTTGAAGACACAGCACGATTTCAAAAGACTCTAACCTGCCAAGAGCAGGTCAAGATGACAACTTGTTAAACGTGCAGACTTTTTAGTCAAGAAATATATACCTTTCTATAATCCTGGGATATTAAAAAGATGACCTAACAAACCACCTCTGTTCCTTCTATACATGCGTTTTTAAATTATCACAAGACATTTTTTTTAGGAAAATTAAACCAACTGTTCCTGGTAAGACTACAGGTCTAACAGATAAAATTGAGGGGACAGGGTAAACAAATCACCATTTGCTCATGTCCCTCTTAGCCTGCTATCATACACTAGTGTCTCTAAAGAAAGAATTGGGAAACACTTGTATCTGAAGCTCAGCTGGTCCAGTCCACAGTCCAAGTATTAACCAACTCAGACTTCAACTATCACAACACATTTAAAAAAAAAAAAGGCAAAAAAAAACCAAACTAACAAAAAAAAAAATCAAAAAACATTAAGCAGAAAAATGTTTAGGCTTTATTTCCTCAGCATCAAGTATTAATTAAACCTCTCAGGCACTTTGGGCATTCTCACCAAAACTGTAATACATATGAACACATCTCATCCCATCCCTGCTCAGGCTCAGTAGAGTTTCAGCCAAGCAACCTCAACCCTCCTTCCTTCTACCCTCAGAAAACCCCCCGCCTTACACCTAACACTACGCAGAAATTCAGTTCTGTGTATGCTATGATCAATGTAGTAACCCTCCTCTTCCTCCCAGGACATGGTCTTTACTAAAAAAGGTTGCAGGGAGGAGCCTGACAGGCTTAAGGAAGCACAGCAGCTGCAAAATGCAATACAACTGTTTACTGTGCTCAGTATACTTCCTTCCCTTAACACTCTCCTCTACCCTCTTACCAACTGGCTGTCTTCCCCACCTCCCTCAGTCTCAACTTCTGTCTTCCTTCTTTTTCTGTTCCTCTTAAAAGGATGAAATGAATAACAACACGGCATTAGCATGACACTGCCACTACCACAGCAGTTGCTCTGTTTGTGTTCCTAGAACCTTCTCCTCCTGTTCAGCTATTCTATCCAACACTTTGGACAGAGACTGCCTCTCTTTCCATGCGTCTCACTTATTCCTCATTCTAATGTTTCCCCTGTGAACTTCCAACAGCAAGCACAATTAACACAAAAGAAACGTCCAGCTCGTTTCAGTTGGATCTGTGATCCAACTGGATTGAAAAATTCTGATCAAAACTATGAACGATGCTTTTCCTACCAAGTGAGCAGTTACTCTGCATCCTCCCATCTGTTGAGCAGCGGAGCATGGTGCCCACCACACGGCCTCCTACTACGATGACACGCACATCCTTGCCATGGGACTCTTTCACGTATTTCTGAAATAAGTAAGGGGCATCGTGACGGATCAAGTGGCTTAGGTCTGCCAAATGGTGCTTGTCTCGTGCCAGGAACACAGCCTTGCCTGTATGAAGAAAAGAATATTGGAAGATCAGAAGAAGCTACTGGTTTGAGCTGCATCAAAGACCAATACACTGCCCATTCTCATAAGCCCCATCTGTAGCTTACACACATTTACACATTCTTCTGCACACATCAGTGTTTCACTGCTTCACTGCTTCTAAGAGATCAGGGACTGACAGAGCTGAGGAGCTACATGGGAGGGTGAGAAGAGGAGAGAAGAGAAAAAAAGCAAAGCACTTTGAACACAAAAAGTGGTCTTGCAATTTCTACTCCTTTTGGAACAGGTCCTTAATGAGAGAAAGAAGGAAGAAATACCTAAAGAGCAGCAGATATGTAATTAATAAGACAGTTCCGTTCATCCAAAAGGACTGTATCTGCAGCTTACAGCTTCAACACACAGAAATCAATGACATGAAACTTAAACACCAGGCAGCTAAGAACTATGAAGTTGCTAGCAGACATTGCAGAACTAGCTGCTTGTTAGAAGTTGCTGCTTGTCAGAATGAGGCTTTGCAGTGGAACAACTGCATTCAGGGGAAAACACTAGACCACAGAGTACCCAAAATAATTTAGCAGAAGATTCCACAATACGTAAAGTTAATGGAATGTATTACAGTAAAAAAAAAAAAAAAAAAAACAAACAAAAAAAAAAAAAAAAAAAAAAAACAAAAAAAGCTCTTTAGAAATCACCAGCTTTTCTGCAAGCAAGCATCTCAAGGTCCTGGGTGGTTTTCTTTAACCTAAACCATAATTTAATTCCTCTTAATTTCTAGAGCACACTGAAGATTTCTTTGTTCTTTTTCGATTTTACTAATATTGATGGAAAGTCACCCCTGAAACAGGCTCTACCACTTCCCATCTCATTTCTACTCTCACAACATGGCATGCCTTTCCTTCTTAAGTTACATTTCCCACCTCCTCTTCCCCCTTTTTTAAGGGCTCTTCCATGTGTCATATAATGTTTTGCAAACAGGCTCCACATCTTTTTTTGTGGCAGAACTTTAACTCAGCCATGCTACAATATTAACAGAGTAGAAAAATCAATTGAGAAACTGCCTGTCTTAAAACTAAAGAACTAGAAATGCAGCAATAGCAGAACTGAGAGAAATAACATGCAAAGAAGAATTCCACCAAGCGCTCCAAAACCCAACTGCAGCAGCCTCTGCTTTGTCCGTATTTGAGGTCTGCATAACACAGAAGACTGCCTGATGAACATGGAATTTCTTAACCCAAACACTGTATCAGAATGTAGGCTTCAAAATCATAACAAGAAAGCTTCTCCCATTTCCCAACTTAGCTCCCTTGAACTTAATGATCCTACTGTATTCCTAAAATGGGATAGGCCGAATAATGCCTTGGAGGGGAACTACTTACTTCTTAAGAATTATGCATCATTGTGACATCTTGGCAAAGCCAAGACTGGTACATTTGCTGCAGCAGCCAACTACGCAGAAAATGGACCTAGAACAAGCTGACTGGCCAGTACCTAGGACCACATTTACCAATTTTGTTTGGGGCTTTTTTTTAAATACAATTTGCAAACAGCTGCTCTTCAATTAATCTTAAAAAGCTTCCCCAACTCTCTTCTTGTGAAAGGATATGTGATGTGCATAAATTTACATTAAGATGCCTGGAATTTAAAGTGCTGAAAATCAAAACTTGTAAACAGAGATTTACATGAATTCTGGCTAGGAAAAAAAAATGCAGAAGAAATTCAATAGCTGCAAACTCTGTAATTATTTGATAGATCTTAAGGAGAGGCAATGTCAAGTCAAATCCACTGTCTCAGATACTCCACACAACTGTAAAACTGAGCTTGTTGCAAAGTCAAACTCCAACTTGGCTTCATGGCTCCACAAGCACTTTAAAACCATATAATCAAGTACTACTGCCAGTAGAAGCAGGTCTATCTTTCTCAGTCCCAGACTTTTTCTCTCACTCTTTCATTACATCAGCATTTGTCTGAGTAAATGACAATTCATATAAGGAATTAATCCATACAAATATAACCTATTTAGATTCATCCAATTCATTGCTCCTGAATTCTAGTTACTACATGACGACAAAAGCACTCATGCCAGCAGAAGAAATGCATCAAAACAAGCACAGAGTGGGAACAAACTGATGGACAATAAGAAAGAAGTGCTGCCTTTTTTTTAATGTTTTTGTTTAATTTAACTGCTGATTTACGTGCTTAAAACTCTGGTTTCAGTCTTTTTACTTGTAGTATTTATTACACTGGCTTTAAAGTAAATTAAAACCAGCGCAACCTACTATGCAAATAACTCCTGAAATTGATTTAAATACATTTTCCTTTAGTAGATCACTAACATTAAACAAAACTTATGTATTGTTTCATATTCAATACTTAAAAGACTAATAACAGAAGAATTTAATCTCAACCTGCTGTATTAACACCAGCGCTGTTACCAAAAATATTTTTCTGAACAAAAAGATCCATTTCGAACAAACAATGCATGGGATTTTATTATATCAGAATCCTAATTATAGACAACGTAGGAAAAAAAAATGGTCAAACTAAGACTGACTGAACCAAGAGTTCATTTCTTATGCCTATTTAGAAACACTCCTAAAATCCATGTAGGCTTCTATTTCCGTAAGGCCAGACCTCCCATTATTCCAGTTCAGAGCTTTCCTCACAGAAGTCACCAATGCACCATAATTTTGAAATCCTATCCCCCCCACCTATTACAAGACTCAGTTCTACTAAAACTGCTTCCCAGTGTTGCAGCCTACTCAGCATTCAGAAGCCACAGTGTGGTAGAATTTAAATGTACCACAATGAAGTCCAACACCCGACTGAAGACTATCTTTATTTGACAAGACAAAAATCTCAGAGTCCTGCTCAGAACACTCTTTTCCCTCCGCCCTGGCCTCACACCCACCTCGGTGACCCCTCGTGTTCTTCACCACCATAGGGAACTCCAGCACTTCCGCCTCATCAATCATTTTGGCAAAATTCTCATGACCACCTGGCAAAAGAAAACCAAAAGCATTATGTTCCACCAATCTAGTGTGGCCAAATAGGGGATGTAATTGCCATACATTCCTGCCACCTTACAGCTTGGAGAATGCAGAATAAAACCTATCAAGTTAAGAGAAACTCAGTCATGAAGCATGATCAGACTTTGAAGGTGCTTGTGATCCATGGGATACGAACTCCTACATCCTCTGAAATGAAAGATGTACATTGACAAAGGCCACCTGACCACAGCCCCAAAAGGCTCAATCTGATTTTTGAAATCTAAACCTCCCATTGATCCGATTTACCACTTTTACTTTATCAACTCCTACCTTTTCAAATATCTAGTAGGAAAACAGCACAGACATAACAACAGTAACAGTTCCATCCAAACTATTAACCAGGAAAGCAACAAGGAATATGAAGTCAAGGCATAATCCAGAAAGCAGCAACAACCAAAATCTTGTCATTCCTCCATCCCCCTTTCCAAGGCTTAAGACTCTTGCACCTTGTTCTCCCTATTTCCTGAAGCAGTACTTCAAACTTTTCATCTCATTGCATTTGTAAGGACCTTTTAATGACCATTCTCATGATTATGGTTGATACTTGAAGGTTATTTGAGTTCAGTTCAATTCACAAAATGCTAAGCACAGTACAAGAAATACAAAAGAGAAAGCAGACAAAGGGATGAGAGTCCTCTAACAGAATGTGCATAAGTAAAGCGCAGATGTCAAGCCAAGACACTGGTCACAAAGCCAGCAGCAGCCATCACTACCCTGTGCTATGGTTTTTAATGCATGTCATGGAATAACATGTCATTCAGCACATCCCGTTTTTCTTGGCAAAGCCAGTTCTCCCTAGGAATTTAATACCTGTTTAAAAAAAAAAGTAGTCACCATCCTGTCAAATTCCAGAAGCAGGCATTAAAAGAAATGGCAGGAAGTTACAAACAGAGATGTTCTGCAGTTGCCCCACTGTTCATGGTCTTCCCCAGAAAAGACTGAACGCTTACTCCCTTCTCAAAGAGCCAGAGCAACTATACAAATAAAGAAAGGGTATGTTTCTTCTCAGATTTATTTGCACAGTAATTGACGGAAATTGTAATTCTTACTAATTGATAGAAACCCATGCTTTTTGTTTTGTCAAGTTTCTGGTTTTTGTCAAACTCATATTACAAAAGTCTACTGGTGCAACCAGACAGAAGAAAATGAAGACTGAGAGGTATCTTAAGTTCTTTAATGTATTGTAAATAAAATCAGAAATAGCATGAGTGTAGCTCAGACTCATGGTTCCTCTAATCGAGCATTCTGTCAGAAACCACACATTCCAGAAGCAGCCACGAGACATAGATAATTAACTGTTCTGGTGGCAAAAAAAGCCCTAAACAATTGCTGCAAGGTGAACATGAGGGCATGTACTCTTTTTGTCCTTTCATAAAAAACAATATATTTGCAGATATTTTTATTCATACAGAAATTTAGTCCCCTTTCAGATTTTACTGAAGTCTAGATCCTTACAGTATCCTATGACATGTAGCTCCCCAAGTTCTTACCTGTATTTCAGGCAACTGGAAAACAGCGCAAAGTGGCTTAGCAGTAACACCAAAGTTAGCTGTTTGGGAATCTGAGGCACAATTAAAGTACCCTTCCCAAAGAATCACATCTAATCAACAAAGCCAAAACCAGAATCTAAGTGTTACAACTTTAATTTGCTTTTCTGGTTATGGAACACTTGTTTGTGGAACTATCCTCACGATACTTGATTCTACGGGTTTCCAAAAACTTGACTCATATCTTCTGCATTGCAAAAGCATAAACTGTGGCAGACAACTATGCTATCCATTTGATCCAAAAGCCTTACCATATGAAAAAGTGTCTGGAAGAGGCACACCATGACCAGCAAGTTCTTGAAATGTCCAGAACTTGTTGACACAGTTGAGAATGGCCTGGGGGCGATTCATCAATCGACAGCCCATCTTCTCTAGGTGGCGAAGGACTGTGATATCACTGTCACTCTGGACCCAAGGTGTCGGTACACGCACAACCACCACCTGTGGGTAAGCAGTAATGAGCTCGCCATTCACTCGGAGACCTAGAGAAGGGTAAGAAAAACATCCCAATTAACTACAAGGTCTTCAGGAGAAGGTAAACAGGCAAAGAAATACTGCACAGACGTCATCAGTGAGCATTAAAACTGCACAACTATCCCTAAAATGCATCGTCAGTTGTGCTGTTTCACACATGCCACTCAAGCTAGGACTAGGCAAAGAACAGACTGTATCAGGGCATACAGTCTTAGGCTCCTTCCCAGGGTGAAAGACTTTTTTTGTAGGTTGACACACCATCCTTTTTATACTTATTAACTACACACTAAATTCATATCACTAGTATCGACAGCTCAGGAGGCTCCTGCCTCCCACCACTGGTTCTTGCCTCCATCATTTCATACCTTTCCCAGTCCCATCTTTATTGATCCCTCTATTTGTGTCATCACATTACACAGCACACTGCCAAAGTAACAGAGGGTAGTTATGACCCTTAGGAAAAAGAAAAGTGCAAAGCAGTATTTTCAACTTTGATAATTTTAACAATCTTTATTTATACTACATAAGCACTCAGAAATAACTTTATCAGATAACAGGATAACACCCTGTGACACCAAGGCAGGAACTAGAAGGAAAGCAAGCTTTGCCACCAAGACCAATGCATTATTTAATCATGACCTATAGCTTTACAGACCATGTTTCTGAGAAAGCAACACTGAAAGACAGGCTGCAGGAATGAGAATACAATAGGATTGGATGGGAAGGCATCAAGCTCAATGAAGAGAAACTGGCACCTGAGGACAGAAAAAGGCAAACAGAATTTGATATTCACTTTATCTACCTTACATTCAGAATAAAACTTTCTAATTTCAACATAAGACAGCTCACACTTCAGCACCTTAAGGGTTAAAAAAAAGAGAAAGGTGAGCTGAGAAATCACAGCACATCTGCCTTTCTGTGCCTATGAAAGCTGTAACTATTCAGATCTAGCCCGAATTAATTACCTGATTAGCTCTATATTCCAAAGAGGTTATTTTTTTAATGAAGACTTAAATCTATCCAACCTGAAGGCACACACTGGCAGACACTACATCTCATTTCAAAGTGCATTAGAATTAATGAGGGGGCAAGAGAAGTGAGAGTGTCCCCCTCTCTGTAATTCCCATTTTATTTTCTTCTCCACAGTCCGGACGTACTTTAGAACCTGCCTTAAATATAATGAAGCAACCATCTAATTCCCAAAATGGAAGTAGAAATATGCTGTCCAGTACTCAAGACAAGGAACACCACTCTGGAAAGGCCAAACCAGAGCCACATCCAATATAAATCCCTTTTTCCAATCCCATTGCCATAACCGCACAGATATGAGCAAACACAAGCAGCCGGGTGCTCTGGCTGCTCACCTCATTAGCACCAAGCACTGCCGCATTGCAGCTGACATGACTTGCGTGTTTAAGCAAGCTGGCTTCAGACATACACACCCCATTACATAGAGGCATCTCAAGCAAGATTGAAAGCAACACTGCTAAAAACCTAACAGAATGTGAACATCAAGAAACGGTCAACCATTTCCTTTCTCCAGAAAAGGGTACAGATTCAGCAAGCAAACAGTTTTTAACTTATTAGCCAGATTCTATTTTACGTATGCATTTTCTCATTTAGATGCACACCCAATTACTCCCACTTTTTGCCACAGTAATTGCATGCATGTCCTGATCCACATGCAAGCTGTGTAGCAATCATTTTAAGGAGGACTAAGTTTTCTATAGAAACCCAAAACTGCCACTGCATCTGTGTTGTAAACCAAAACTAGAGAGTTTTCTAATTTATAATCTCTCAGAGTCTATTTCGTTGTGTCACTTTAAAGTCACATCACATGCTGAAGTTTTGTGCACAGAGCCTGAAAATGAAAAACAGCACTTTGAGGATATGTAGAATTCACTCACCTGGAATTTTCCTGCATACCTGCATTAGACTTGACTACCAGACCGGTGTAAATTCTGCCAGGCCACAACCCCCCCTAGAGTGACTCTGGAAGTACAATGATGTTATCAACAGAACAATCTGAGCTTTTGTTCCAGATTCCATCATTTTCTCTGGTGTGAATTCTGCTCTTCCCAGAACAAAACATAAAATTCTGTCCCTTTACAGAAGACAGTTTACAAACAAAGAGAAGAGCTACTCAATTAAATGTATAATTTGAATCGCTACTACTGACATACACCATAAAAATTAGTTGCAGTTTCCCAGCAACACAGTGCTGCAAACAGAAGCAGCTTTATTACAGTAAAAAGGAGAGAGATTCTGCCATTTTGCAATAAGCTTGCATTCAGCATTCCATTCAAGACCCAGCAGTTAACAATCATTCTTTCATTTATTCACTCTGATGTGCAGAAAGCAGTAACACAGAAGATATTCTTACAATTAATTTCTTTTCTGAAGAACCAACTTATGAATGCAAAGAGGGAGAAGGGAATGTAACAGATACTACTAAAAGAACAACCAAACTTCATTTTCATCACAGAATCAACTTGGTTGCGAAAGACTTAAATGCCAAAGCCACCAATAACCATGTCACTGAAGGCCTCATCTACACGGTTTGTGAACACTTTCAGAGACAGTGACTCCACCACTGCCCTGGGCAGTCTGTTCCAATGCCTCACAACCCTTTCTGTGAAGAAATTGTTCCTAATATCCAGTCTGAACCTCCCCTGGCGCAGCTTGAAGCCATCATACTGCTTGTTATCTGGGAGAAGATACCGATCCTCACCTCACTACAACCTCCTCTCAGGTAGTTGAAGAGAGTGATAAGGCCCTCTCTGAGCCTTCTCTTCTCCAGACTAAACCCTCCCAGTTCCTCAGCCGTTCCTTATCACACTTGTGCTCCAGACCCTTCACCAGCTCTGTTGCCATTCTCTGAACCTGCTCCAGCGCCTCAGTATCTCTTTTGTAGTGAGGGGCCAGAACTGAACACAGGATCCGAGGTGTGGCCTCACCAGTGCCCACTACAGGGGGGGATGATCACTGCCCCAGCCCTGCTGGCCACACTATTGCTGATACAGGCCAGGATGCCACTGGCCTTCTTGGCTGCCTGGACACAAGCTGGTTCATGTTCAGCTCTGTCAATCACCTATTCCATGGGCAGATTTCCAGCCACACTTTCAAACTTGGAGCTTTGCAGGGGGCTGCTGTGGCCCAAATGCAGGACCCAGCACTTTGCCATGTTGAACCTCAGCCCATCCAGGCAGCCTGTAATGGAGATGAACTCTTCTTTTCAGTAATAGTCCTAATCCTGGTCCCAGAGTAGTAGTGAGTTACAATCACAGTCAACTGTGTACAATGAGCTGACCTTAAAAACAGGCAGAAGATCATACAGAAGATCTTCAGATCATAGCAAATAACAACTTGGACCATTTGCTGGCTTTCTCAGTGGATGCCCATGGCATTGCAGATAACGGCAAAGAGACAGCCGTGCAGTCTTCTGAAGCACCAACACTGAGAACCAGGAAATTCCATGTTTATCTCACACAGCTACACAGTCCTTTGAAGTACCAATACTGAGAGTCAGAAAATTTCATGCTTATCTAATATTATGAACTTTACCAACACAGAACAACCTTTTCATCAGTGTTTTGGGAACAATTTCTTACGTTATCATAAAACGTCTGGGTATTCTTTGGCCCAAAGACTCCCAAGTTGGAATATCAACAGATGTAAATCCTGCACTTGAACAAGACCTGTTATTTCCCTCAGTACCAGCTTTCTTTGTCCTTTGTCTACAAGATAAAACTCTCCTGAATCAAATATGCTAGACCTTTAACATTATACACCAAACACCACAGTATTCAGATGAAAGCACAAAAGAAATTGCTGCAATGTGAGCAGTAATCACCTTTGAATGAACTTAACCAGTTACACCATATCTCCCAAATAAAGCCAAAAAGCCCCAAGTATCTCTCAAAGACAGCTCAAAGAACCACATGATAGGAATGAGTGGGTAAATGCATGATTCCTTGTAAGTTGCCCTAACCAGTCATCCTGCTTTTCATTCCCATAAAACAGCAAGTGAACTTAAAGTGCAAAGCAGCTGGTCTCTGCTGAAAAGGCTTATTTTTGTCCAAACAGACTCCCGCCCATAGCGGGGGAGTTGGAACTAGATGATCTTAAGGTCCTTTCCAACCCTAACTATTCTATGATTCTATGATTCTAAGTCCACAGAAAACGGACACAGCATTAAACTTTAGTGAAGGCAGAAGAAAGAGGCAGAAACATCTACTTCTGTTGCCAGTGAGATAAGAAGACATGCATCTATACCGTAAGAAAGTTCTTGAGACAGTAACAACTAACATGGTAGAGTCTACTTGCATAGGAAGATATTCAGTGTAACAGCTGCCTCTCAACAAACCTGATTTAGCACCATTTTAAGGTGGATGCACATACTTTGAAAAAGAAAACCACAAAATTCTAAAACTTCTCAGTCCTTATTCTTGCATGCAGTGGGTTTTTTTTTGGTACCTTCTGTCGTCTTTTCTATGACAAATTTATCTCACAGTCACAATTTCTCAATTAAAAAGCAGCACTCTTAAGAAAGTTCTCATTTAGGTGGCATACACTCCAAACAAAATGCTTCAAAAAAACAGACATACAAACAAAACTGATACAAGTCACTGCCCATTAGCTAAGGCTCCTAAGATGACTATGTGTTTACTCCCACCCCACAGCACAACAAGGGAAGATGCGCCAGCTTAAGCCTTAGTGAAGGGATTCTCTAACAATGAATCTCGCTACTCAACTGGGACAATCTAAGCGCCCAAATACAGGCAATGTGTACAGCTTGCAAGCCAAAGACACTTCTGCAAGTCAATTACAACCACAGCCAAAGTATGTAAGCTCTTAAATTGCAGTTTCACTCCTCTTACAGCTCATAAGCATTGGTGCTTCATCCGCCCAGTTATCCTACTTTCTTGCACTTTAGAAGCTCTAAGAAGCACTTCTGCATTGCTGGCATTACAGATGGCTAAAAAGCATCATGATTTCAAGAAACTGTGTGGAGCTTCTGTACATCTTAATTAAACCCAAGCAGCGTTTTAAATTGCTAGACACTTCTGAAACTCATTCTATCCAGTTTGTACTCTACACAAAACCCTTCCACCCTCTACAAAACTCAGTTCATCAGAAGATTAATAGCTACCGCAAAGCAGTATCTCATGTCCAATTTGCATGGTTTAAACGACTGTACTTTCAGCTGAAACAATGGAAATGTTTTTGCAGAAGGAATATAGTTTCATGAGATAGGTCCAAAATCTGAAAGAGTTACATCAGGCATTTTTCACAAAAGCTAAATCTCAGTAATATCAAATAACATTACAAAAGTATTTTCACTCCAACTGTAATTTTGGAAAACTGTCAGAAAAAGCAAACTGAGTCACCAAGACCATGAAGTTCTTAAGATTCAAATTCCAGTCTCAAAGTACAGCATGTGACCACAAGAACCACAGCCAGCTTTTTCAACAAAATGGCATGATACAATGCTAAATGCTTCAAGTACTTAATATACAAGCAGAAGGGAATCTGGGAACTCTTACATGCAAACCAAATTACTGACATGAAGCTTCTATTTTTATATAGTTTGAATCATTAGTATTGATAGACTGATCAATGAAAAGACTAAAGTAGATGGAAATGTAGTAGCTATGGCCTGGGGAAGAAACCCAAAGGACAGTGACACAACAATAATAAATAAGAAACTTCCTTAGAGATAAACCCTGTATTTATCTTTACTTCAATGTGTACATTGGAAACACAAAGCAAGTAAACAGATATCAACGATGAAAAACACCAAGCCTTTCAATCTGTGCCTGAAGACAACTGGTAACTGCCTTGCCACGCATGGAAGTTCATGACCTATCATACCACTTTTCTGACCAAATGGATCAAAAGAGCGGGGATGATGCACAGAAGGTGGGACTGCAGAAGTTCCTCATTCAGTGCTGCCATTAATCCAGCCACATATAATATTCTAGTCATTTAAGACACCTTCTTTCAAACTGACTTCCAGATTTCACAGAACTGCACGACTACAAGGAGTGCCCGAAGTGAAATAATTCCCTGTAGAGCATGGACAGCTAAGAAAGGAATCTTGCCCTTTATGGCCACATGTGTCGCAAACAGGCACCTCAGGAGAATTTAACTTCTGTTTGTGGTGAAATCCCTAGTAAATGCCAACTGCTCTGAAACAGGTAAAATGAAGCAGGAAAAAAAAAGTGTTTCAGTACTGGGGCAGATCCAGTATGTGGAATACATTTCTAGCAGGCATAGCATACAAGTGGAATAATGCACAGTCATTGTGCATACTGCATCCCGTAAAATGAAACCAGAATCAAATTTTCAAAAGCACTAAACATATACCAGCTCCCATCACATTCTCAACAGGAGCTAAGAGGGACTAAGAACTTCACAAAGTATCACCCAGATTTTCCCTCTGAGATCCGTATGCTATCCTGAAAGTCTCCAGCTCTCTCAACTTCATTGCACCAATTCATTCATCCATCCGTCGAGTTACTAACATTTCCCAAGTGAACAGTAACCCACCAAACAGGCTATAATGAATTCAACAGATTCCACCGGGAAAAGCAGGCCAGCATTCCATCACACAAACATTTCCTTGGATTCTGAGGATATCACATCCTGCTACCTGCTTTTCCCAATTAATCAGCTGTTCTAACAAAAATCACTGATTTTTTTTTACAAACTTAAACTCATTCCTCTTTTCAAAACACTGCATTACTACTTCTCATTCGTTCATCTTCCCATTACCTGGCAGCCACAAGATGCTACATAACACTTGTGTTCAAAGTTCTAAAGCATTCAATAATCAGTTTACCTGCAGAATTAAAGTGCTCATCCTAATTACCAAATAAAAACAAGCTTAAAGCTCAGAAGGGAAATGCCCCAAACTTCAGCAGATTACTCGCAATAGCAAGATACACATTCCCTACCCAAACTCAAACAGATCTACATCTTTAAAACTTCCAAAACTCAGCACACTTCGAATATACATTCTGCTGAGTGGCAGAATGTAGAAATAATAAGAAGTAACACTAAGAAAATATTATTCTGTACCTCAAAAACTCACTGCAATGTTAACTTTACATATATACCTTCTAGAACTGTAAGCAACACAAATTCCTCAATACATAGCAAAACAATGACATTTAAAGGCTATTTTATCTGAACTAGAACTTTGAACAGCACCTAAGAACTGAATTTTTAGAAGTCCAGGAATTTATTAACACCCCTTTGGTGTTACAGAGGCATTTTCTCCTCTGCATAATTTACCACCAGACAGCCACAGTTTATCAGGGATCGGGGACTGAAGCACCTCCCATACAAATACAGGCTGATAAAGTTGGGGCTGTTCAGCATGGAGAAGCTGCATGGAGACCCCATGACAACCTTCCAGTATCTGAAGGGGGCCTATAAGGATGACAGAGAGGGACTTTTCATCAGGGACTGCTGCAACAGGACAAGTGGTAATGGGTTAAAACTTAAACAGGGGAAGTTCAGGTGAGATATAAGGAAGAAGTTCTTTACTGTGAGAGTGGTGAGGCACTGGAAAAGGCTGCCCAGAGAAGTGATGAATGCTCCATCCCTGGCAGTGTTCAAGGCCAGGTAGGATGGAGCCTTGAGCAACATGATATAGTGTGAGGTACCCCTACTCATGGCAGGGAGTTGAAACTAGATTGATGTTAAGGTCCTTTCCAACCCTAACCATTCTATGATTTGTTTGTTACAATTCCTCCAAAATTTCACTGCCATGCAAAAGTCTCTTTGATAGCTAGTATTACCAAGTTTTTTACTCCAGTGTAGACAGAAACCAATTTCAACAGTTCTGTGCTAAGGGCTTTAAGTTCATTTTCTCTCCCATCCTATCCTACTTACTAGTTTTTCAAACAAAGTTAACAAGCACTGGAATTTAACCCTATGGGTTTAGTATGACCACAATCTCCTCCTCCACAGTCTTAACCAAAAGGCTTTCTCACCAAGATACATTTCCATGGCTCAGCAGTTCAAATGAAATCACATGAAGCACAGATAAAGCTCTCTCTACAACACTATCTACACCCTTCTATGCCTGAACAGAGAACAGAAATAAAGAGGAGTAGATTCATCTTCAACTGGTAAATTCCGAATGCGAGCATTGTGAAAAGTTTCACAAAAGGCCACTGCTGTAGCAATAAAAAGAAAGCAAGCAGGCACCCGAGTTAAATCAGCTCTACTTCATGTCCCTTCCTGGACTCAGGGACCTCTTCCCTTCCCCAGGAAGAACATGGAAACCTTCTCAGATATGCACAGGCTATTAAATATGGTGAAAAACTTGGGAAGGATAACAATGCTCAAAGTGACTATGGTCATTCTGGCTTACGGGTTCTCTTCAGGCACAAGGAGGTAACAGAAGAGCTGCCCATATAAGTATCTGACTAAATCAATGCCAGTTGATTGACTGATTATGGCTAAATCTGTGTTTCTGAGCTACGTTTCTAGTCACAATACATTGTTGGCTTATAATCCCAAACCACAAGCACTTCTTCAGAGTCATGCATAAATGTGAAATGAATGAACCCAAATATAAATACATGTGTAAAAGCTACATTACAAACACTAATTCTAAACCAATTCTATCTTGCTCTGTGAGAGTTGATTTTATGGCAGGTATATAAGCATGGAAACTAGATTGAAATAATGCTACGGTCTTTGCCATCATTAGCATATGTATATAAATACACAATTAAGAAACTCCATCAATAAAAAAAAACCACATTTCATAGAATCATAGAATAGTTAAGGTTGGAAAGGACCTTAAGATCACTTCGAAAATGTTCAAACAGGTATAGAAAGAAATACTCAGTTATTTCAGCCCTACTCTCAAACACAGCTACTTTAGTGATAAAACTGCTAAGATGCATTTTAAATGGAGTGCTGTAAAAACAAATGTAAATAAAAATACCACAAAAGGGAAATCAAAAGATGAATTAAACAAAACAAGCCAGTGTTGGAAAAGATGCAATTTCAAACACCTTGAAAAAGTGAAATTCACCCAGAAAAGCGGATTTCTGCTTTTTCCACTGAGTTTATGTAAAAGTTCTCATCACGCATCTGCTTTTCTAATTTTCTCCTGGGCAAAGTTAGAAGAAGTCTAAAATTCTTCCAATGCATAAACTCAAAGAAAAACCATTCTGGATGTAATCCATTTAAATATATTAAAATTAAAAGTGTAGCCATTGATCTGAGTTTTAAATTATCTGAATTATAACAACATAAAGACTCTCACAGCTCAGAATGATTGAAAAGATATGGTTTTAACTCCTGTATTGCAAAAGGATCCCCCAATTTTTGTACAACTATATGCATGCATATAAGCTGTACAGCCACCGCGTAAGTATGATTAGATTGTCTTTTGTCTATTAGATTTCCCTTCAAAGATCTCAATGAATATGATGATTCTTCTTATTAAGAGAAAGTTTAGGCTCACAAACAGGATGTACTGGTTTTCACCATACTTTTTGCTGGAACTCCCGGAACAGTTTTTCCCACTTTTTGGACAGTTTTTATATAGTTGAGTTGCAAGTCACTAGAGAGGAAGAGAGTATGAAGACGCTGCTGGTGCCGGCAAGCCACTATCAGTGGCTTCATCTCTCCAGGTCTGCACTGGACTTCATCTGGATATGTGGGTAACTGCACATTACTTGGGTCATAACGAATCATCTCCAGCACAGCTAATTCCCTCAGGTACTGGATACCTCTCTCCATTGTGGTCCACTTGCCTGAGTGGCATATAACCTTCTTTTAAGGGATACCTTTCCTTCACATTTAGCTTCTAGCAGCCAAGGACTTGTGTCCCCTCGCAGTCATCTTGTCAATGTCCACTGCCTCAAAAGTTTCCCTACTCTCTAATTCCAGACTACTACCCAGTTGCCCCAGCACCAGAGTAGCCAGGTGATAACGTGTTCACCTGGGTGATGGCTGAAATATTTCTGTATATCCCAGAGATCATTCAGGGATAGGGATTGAGTGGTTACCTCTTACTCTGCCTCTTCCTCCTGCTCTTGAGTTGGCCCTGCTTCAACTTCCTTCACTACACAAGCTGACTTTCATGTCCATTTCTTCTTTGCTACAGGGGCACCCGGTAACGCCATACTGGTTCTCTGGTTCAGCTGCAGTGCCTGTCACTGGGGTTGGAGTAACCACAGAGCCTGTCACCCAGTTGCCAGATCCAGAGACCTCCCTTTCCCCTTGAATAGTGTCAAGCAGGGCTTAATGGGAACAGGCATACAGCACACTGCAGTGATGTGTACCTCTCTGAAATTGCCAGGGTGACAGCATTCTTTTTCCAAGCGTTTCACTAGTTTTTCCAGATACTGCACTTGTTCAGGGATAAAGTTACAAAACAGGGGAGGCGCCACAGGCCTCAGTACTTGCCCATATTATTTTACACACCCTCCCACTCAAAACTATACAGCCTTGGGACAGATCTCTGGGTGGTATTCTTAAATAGTTGTTTAACCTTAAAAACCTGGAACATGCTTAGCAACATGCTGTTTCCCAGTTACAGGACCATGCTAGTTTTGACATCTTGAGGATACTTAAAATCTTCAAAATCCTCAGATGCTACTGTAATTAGTATAGTGGGGAAGATGTGGGAAGATGTCTCCTCCACAGACTGGCTCTCCAGGGAGAAAATTTAAAGGTGTAATTATTAATAGTTTCTGATAGATGGCTCCCAAAGAACAGAGATGACTGCAATGCTGAGTACAAATATTAGATTAGTTTCACCACCAGAAATTCTATCATGCCATTAGCCAGTGTTACAAAAGAGAACATGATAACCTTAGCCCAGCTCCCACAGGTGATAAACAGCACAACCTGGAATATATATTGCAAGTGAGGTACTACATACTGCAACTTTAAGAATGAGCAAACCAACTTTGACAGCAAATAAATCACTGTGACCAGAGACTATTAAGCTGCACAATTAATAGTTATAACAGACTTGTTCTAACGCATTCTATTCACATTTGTTGTTATCTCAAACCACTGAGGCCCACACTGGGTGCCAAAAAGAACTGTTGTGGCTTAACCCCAACTAAGTATCAGGCGGCTGATTGCTCACCCTCTGCCACTGGTGGGATGTGGGGGAGAAGCAGAATCTGTGGGTTGAGATAAAACCCAGTTACTATACTGAGCATGAAGTTCTATAGTATGGAATATCCTGTTGGCTAGTTCAGGTCAACTGTCCCAGCTATGGTCCTTCCCAACCTTCTCACTGGCAGAGCATGAGAGACTGTAAAGTCCTTGATCAGAGTAAGTACCACTGAGCAATAACTGAACATTGGTGTGTTATCAGCACTGTTCTGACTAAAGCCAAAACAGCACTGCACAGTTACTGGGAAGCAAATGAAGTCCATCCCAGCCAAACTGGCATACTCTTCCATGTTTTAAATGTCCAACCTCTGCTCATTTTCAATAGCAGGTGAAGGGAAAAACAAAACAAAATCAAGACACACCTGAAAAAAGAAATAATTGGCAAGGTCCTTCCAAAAGCAGAAAGAAATCCAGAGGAAGAATTCAAGCAACCCAGGAAGAGAGATGTCTCCTCCCATCTGAGATGAATCTAAAATTCTCCCTCAATGCCAAAAACGTACTAAATACCTTTAAAATGCACACTTCGGCACCTCCTCTCTCTGCTACCAAGCAATTCCAACTCAGGAATTCACCCTTTTATTAGCTTAAGCAAATTGCTGAATTCATCCCATGTGAGTTTACAACAAAGCTGTAATGAAGACATGTAGCTTTCATATCTGTCTCCCGTAACAGAAAAGATATCTAGAAGCACAATGTCAAAAACTTTTAATACAGAACTACCTGCACCTTCCAAGTGTTTCCAAACGTGTTTAACTGAGCCTGAATTCTAGGGAATGAAAAGATCCCCTCAACTTAATGTTTTAACCTGTCATTACAGCCTAAGAACTTTCTAGGCAATACTCCATTAAATTTATGAATTGGAGACACTTATTTTGGAGACAATGAATCCTTCTTACAGGAAGGAATTTAACCATGCTATTTCAGGGAAAGTTTGAGTTCAAATGGATTTCAAAGCTTGTAGAGATAATATTAACTTTCATTGCTAGGGAGTTTCTATATCTCCTTTTTTTACAATAGTTCCAGGTCTCTTCATGAGTACAGTTTTTTCCTACACAAAAAACACTCAAACCAAAACCCAAAATAAAAGACCTGTTCAAGACCGAAAGACATAACCCAAAACGTCTTAGTTTTCACAGACATTAATATAAAACCATACACAAAGCAAAAGCTAGAGAAGAAACAATTCCACCTTTTCCATATTTCTGTAAGCTTGCTTACTGGGTTTGTTTCCGCTTCCCAGCTTTAGAAGGTTAAAACTACATTGTAATAGCTGCACACGTGCTCCATGCCCATGCTGTAATGAAAATACAAGTATAACATCACAGTATTATTTCTCACCTGTTTTGAATGCAGAAGCTCCCACCTAGTGCCAAAAAGATGTTAAGATATTAACTGATTGAGACACTTGCTTTGTATGCACCCTAATCAAGACATTCCACGCAATCTGGAACTATCCTCTTAAAAGAAAATGCTCCTAAGAATTACAGCCTTTCCAACCAGATCAGGCAAAGAAAGAAATCATGCAGCAGTACTGTTGTACTCACAGACAGCAGACTAAAGCAAGCAGAAGGGACATTCCCCACTATCATCTTGGCTTGACCTTTGAAGGCAACACATTTAAGAGATTAGCTATTTTACCACTAATCTCTAGATTGTAAACGTAGTCCCAAGTTTAATAATCCCTAGAAACTGTTAAATATTTTTATATGCATTTATTCTGTACTACCAGCTTTAAAGCTCTTTTTGTCTTGTCTTTCCTGAAATGCATATCTGTCCAATTTACAAAGAAACAAAAAACATTGAGGGGCTACTGATCTCATCAGAAACAAATAAACAGTAGAAATGGAAACAGAAGCTTTTTTTTACCAGCATCAGGTATGACAAATCTCCTTAGTTCATTTACCTCATTCTTCCATAGATTCCTCTAAGAATCTCCTTTTAAATATTTACAGGTTACATTTTTCTTGAAGTTCTTCCACTTTACAGGAACAGGAATAATGAAAATCTCATTACCAAATCCCACTCTTGATTTGTTATCAGTAACAGAATAGTAATTTACACTCACTACTAGACTATGCCTTGATCAATTTAAAAAGATTTAAAATTCTTAGAGGAAAAGGTTTAAGTGCATACTATGCACCTTGGAAAACCCAAGTGAGAAAGGGGAAGAAATGAGCACCTCTTCAGAAATCCCTGTGTTGGACAAAACACATAATATACTGTGTTTCTAAGACAATTTAAGTCACTCTGTTGCAGCAACAGTTTTACTTTCCAGCCCCATGCAATCCTACAGTGGCATGAAGTACTACCCAGTCCCTAATGCTCGTCAGTCAAACTGGTGAGCAGGTAAGACCAGCAGAAAACTGTTCTGTTGTGGAATTTCATTTCTGCAGGTATCACAAGCTGAACCAGTTCACTGTATGATTTGATCAGACCTAAAGCTTAGATTGTCAAGATAGCACCATTTTCAGCCTGTAGAATTATCTGTAATGAGATTTTTTATTTCTTCTCTTTCTTACAACTCTGTGGTCACAGTGCTAACCCAGCTTTGTAAAACCTGGTTAAAATAACAAGGCTTGTCAGACCAATTTCTCTTTCTCCAGCTCTTGCTCTCCTGTCCTATGCAGATAATGCATTCGCCAGTGGCTCTCACTCTACCACAAAAGAAAAATTTGCTGCAAAACTGCTATAAAGGCCCAGCTACCTGCCTTGTTTGAGCATGACAAACAATTACAAGCGTTAAGACATGCAGTTTACACGTATAGATGGCATCCCTTTCACCTGCAGCCACAGACCTTTTCACCTCAAAGCATCCACAAAGGGCATGCACTTTCAGAATCCTGCCTCACCTTTAGTCCCAAGAATGTAAGGAGGAGTGCACAAAGAACCATTTCAGTCTTAGGCCAGAATGATCCTGGGAAGATTGACAGAGAAACAAAAGGAAGCAGGATATGAACATGCACATCTCAAAAACCTCCAGTCATTATTAAGTAACTTCTCACTACCTTTCTACCTACACTTACAGCATGCCTCTAACCCACAATCTCTCCTCATTGGCAGCCAGACAGTTTGCATGCCTAGAGTACCTTGGTGAATGGATAAAGGTTCTTTCAGAAGGACAAGTTGCAGAAGTGGGGTCTGTGCTCCACACAAAGGAGCAGACCACAGACATGCCGCTTTGCTTTGGAGTGTGCAGAGCTAGTCAAGAGACTACCAACAGACTGATACAACTTGCAAACACAGTTGTGACAATGTTTGGATTCCCTTTCCCCTCCATTAGAGTGGTCAGACTTCGTGAGAGACGGTCCTGAGAGCTTGTGGAGGCTTTGTCTCTGGAGATACTCAAAACCTAACTGGATATGATCCAAGCAACCTAATCTAACTTCAGAACTGCCTTTAGCTTTCAAGTTGGCTGCTTTGAGCATCCCTTCCAATCTCAGTGACAGTATGATTCTCTTATGTGGCTGCAGCAGCAGGACATATGCTCCACACTGCACTATTTCATAGCTCAAAATAGATTTGCAAAATGTCCTTCCTTTCTTTTGCACAATCAAGATCGTCTGACAAGTTCTTCATGCTGAAAGTGGAAAGTGCCTCTGTAGGTTTGACAACTGGGAGGGGAGGTGGAACCGCAACTTGATCCCCTGACCACACTGAAACTTCGGAAGAGATTTAAAAAGAAATTCAGTATATGATAAAGGCAAACCTTGTCTGGAAAGCAAAGTAAGGAACATGGGGGGGGAAAAAGTTGTCGAACTTTTATTGTTAAGCTATAAATAAACAACTGAAAACAGGCCTTGCTCACCAACATTCCATCCTCCTGGCAGAAGCATTCATCCAACAGTGTTGTCATCCACAGAAGATGCAGAAAGTTGTCAGGGACACAAAGGGTAGCTCCCTTTAGGTCTTGAGTTGAGTCTGAATCTAGTTTTGTGGAACAAGTTAAGAGCTACTCCAAAGCTTTAAAGAATTTTTAAGGTACAATTACAAGAACACTTGTCTCACTGGGAACAAGCAGACAAGAACTGTAACCCAGGCAAAGGAGAGCCTTTAATCTAAGTCTACAAGATATTCACAAAGATCATCTAAGTCAGAGAAACAAGGACACACAGAACACCAGCAGGAGAACTTGATACAGGCTCTTTTGTTATTAACAAAAATCCTCACTGAGACAGGAAAGGCACAATATAGGAATGAAAACCACCTCTCAGCAACATGAATAGGTATGATTTAGATGTGTTTGTTTTCTAGAAGAATAAGCTAAAAAATACATGAGGCTGGTACAAGAAAACCTGGAACTCATAAAAAATAATTTCAAGATGGTAACAACTGACTGCCTCTATCATGGCAGGCTCAGTCAGGTTCACTATTGCTCCTTTCCTTACCTCCAAGTAAGAAAGGGCTCAACTCAAACCACATAATTTTGCCTCGTCACCCACTCTGTGGGTCTATTCCTCATCCAGGAACCGAAGGTCCAATGCTTTGTATTTTTACATTTTGTATTGAATTTGTATGTTTATATACAAAAGTAATACATTACTTTATATATATATATACATATATATATGAAAACGTTCTTAAACATCAAAAAGAGCTTGTAAGGCGCCTGAAAAAAAAACGGAACAGATGCTGAAAACAATGGCTTCAAAGGAGCCCAAACAGAAAGAATTCCAGGAATGGTATAAGCCATTTTCCAAAGCAGTTGTATAATAACAATGGGGACATGCCAATTTACATATTCATTAAACAAGTATGAGGGAGAACAAGGCACAAGCACTACCTCCCCAACTATTTAGAGATAATTCCTCAGTCTCAATGATAGGACATACACGTATCCTGAATGCAAACATATTCATGGGTTTCTATTCAAGGACAGAGTATGGGGTTACCCAAGTAACCCTACAAATACATATATATACACACACACACATACATATATACATACACACACATATATATACACACGTAGCCCTATATATATACACACACACACACATACATATATACATACACACACATATATATACACACGTAGCCCTATATATATACACACACACACA
>JASSUY010020212.1:0-20161 GCA_032466535.1 Forpus xanthops
TCTCTTCTCCAGGCTGAACAGCCCCAACTCTATCAGCCTACCTTCATATGGGAGGTGTTCTAGTCCCCTGATCATCCTCGTGGCCTCCTCTGGACCTGTTCCAAGAGTTCCATGTCCTTTTTATGCTGAGGACACCAGAACTGCACACAATACTCCCCGTGAGGTCTCATAAGAGCAGAGTAGAGGGGCAGGATCACCTCCTTCAACTTGCTGGTCACACTCCTTTTGATGCAGCCCAGGATACAGTTAGCTTTCTGGGCTGCGAGCACACACTGCTGGCTCATGTTCATTTTCTCATCGACCAACACTCTCAAGTTCTTCTTTGCAGGGCTGCTTGGAGTCTCCTCTCTGCCCAACTGGTAGCTGTGCCTGGGATTGTTCTGACCCAGGTGGGAAAAGACCTTATGATCATCTAGTTCTAATATCCCTGCCACGGGCAGGGACTCTTCACCCTAGACCATGTCACCCAAGCCTCTGTCCAGCCCAGCCTTGAACACTGCCAGGGATGGAGCATTCACATGTTCCCTGGGCAACCCATTTCAGTGCCTCACCATAGTAAAGGCCTTCTTCCTTATATCTAACCTGAACTTCCCCTGTTGAAGTTGAAACCCATTACACTTTGTCCTGTTGCTACAGTCCTGGCTGAAGAGTCCCTCTCTGGTGTCCTTGTAGGTCCCTTCAGATTTGGAAGGCTGCTCTAAAATAAACCATATTTCACAGGGGCTCAGTGCAAGTTTTATAGTCTAGACTCTGTGAAAATTTAATCTGCTTTCTTCACAGCAACCTGCAATAAATACAAGCCATCTAACAGATGGTTGCCACAGGGATGCTCATTGAAATGCTATCCTGACCTTGTTTAATTAAAATTAAGGGCAACAAAAAAAAAAAATCCCAAACAAACAGAAAAAGTGATATTGAGAAGAAATGTTAAAGACAAGACCTTGCAGTCACCCTATAAAGTTCAGTCGCCATTTTCACGGATAATATTTCTGCCATTAAATTTATGTTTGGAAACTGTTCCTAGCTTTCCTTCCTGACTAAGAATCTCAGGACATCTCAGCTTCACAACAAATAAAATAGCATGCATAAAGTAAGCATTAATATATTTTCTTGTAAATATGTTCTGCTTATATTGGATCTTAAAATCACAGAATCATAGAACAGTTAGGGTTGGAAAGAACCTTAAGATCATCTAGTTCTAACCCCCCTGCTATGGGCAGGGATACCTCATACTAAACCGTGTCACCCCAGATTTGTCCAACCCAGCCTTGAACTCCGCCAGCGATACAGCATTCACAATTTACTTGGGCAACAATTCTAGTGCCTCACCACTCTCACAGTAAAGAACTTCCTCCTCATATCTAATCTAAACTTACCCTGTTTAAGTTTCAACCCATTACCCCTTGTCCTACCACTACAGTTGTTAATGAAGAATCCCTTCCCAACATCCTTATAGGCCCTCTTCAGATAACGGAAGGCTGCTATGAGGTCTATGATCTACTTAACCAGCTTACCAGACCACTTTCTCAGGAATAAAGATTTGATTTTAGTATATCTGGCAACTAGTCAAGGCCTGTGCGCCTGTAGATCAATTGCTACATTCCTAATGCTAAACAAAGAAGCTATAAACAAAACGCATGGAAAACTCTGACATCAAGGAACTTTGGCCTGGGACCTGTAATCCACTGAGAAGAGGGCTGGTATTTTTTCCATCATAACTTGGTTCTTATTCACATATTAATCATATATACCAAGCATCTACTCTCTGCATTCCGGTGGTCCATTTTTCCTGGGGAGGAAATTCTAGCTGTACCTTGCTGGGCAGTCTGGCACTGTGGTCCTGTCCAGGCACTGGTGCACTCGCAGGAATAGCCATTGACCTCATCGGTGCAGGTACCCCCATTCTGGCATGGGTTGCTAACGCATTCATCAATGTTCTCTGTACAGTTAGGGCCTGTCCAGCCCACATTACACAGGCAGAAATATCCAGAGATCATTGCCTACAAATATAATCAAATGTAATAAACTCGATGAGAATGAATCACCTAAAGGAATCAATTTGGCAGAAAGATTGGTATTTACACTTACTTTATGTGGAGATATCAGAACAGAGAAATAAAACCTTTGGAATTTAATGGCCTTGATAGTCACTGGTGAGTTCCAAAGTAAACCTAAAGCTAAATCAGATTATCTAGCTCCTTCTTTTTCTATTGAGTTATTTCTTCGCAGGGCTCTTTCAAATTACTTTCTAAAAAGCCAAAATCTGTATTCATTTAGCCATTCAGAGAACTGTTTCCTTGGCGTTGAAACAATCACCCTTGAAACAAGTCAATCATATTATCTAAACCTTATAAATAGCAAGTCAAGATAACAGTGGTTCATAAGACATTTATCTCAAGTCTGTTTTCTGGGAAGTCTGCACTGCAGTTATGCGGGCTGTTAACTTTCATTTTCAGCCTGAGGGTTATCCAGTGGAAAAAATTTTATTGCCTTCTCTGCATTATTCTTTATTCTGTGTGTCTCTTTTCCATTTCTTTGTCTCAACCTTTACTACTTTTCCTTATAATCAGGTCTTTCTGTATATTTAGCTGTTTTAATTTTGCATCACCTCTTCCACTGTACTTCTTTTTTTACAGACGCATTTTTACAAGTAAAGAACAAGGTATTCCAAGGTACATCCCATCTTTGATGACATACAACCAATGTTCTATAATCTTTATTTCCTTCTGCATTCTCTGTTCATGTCCTTTGTGCCCTGAACAGAGATTTTCAATATGATGGAAGAGGATTTTGATGTGTATTTAGCGCTCTGAATGCTGCTGTAGAAGGTGAAAATGTGTTTTCTGATATTTAATGAATGTTACATTTCTTCTGTTATTGCACTGGCCAAATATAACTCTGCTGTTTCTCTATTTTATATGTTCTTGTAGTCCCATTACTGAAGTATCTGACTATGTTGTTATCTTTATGAAGTAGTTTGTAGCCATGACTGCCTACAGTTGTATGTTAGGATATATTTAGGGGAAGATGTAATGTTTTTTAATAGACTGACTAAAATAAATAGTTTCTAAATAGTCAGAAAAAGTAGACTAGATTAGATCATCTGTGAGCATTTCTCCAAAATCATCATCAGAAATATCCTCCACAACAGAATTCTCAAAATCCCTAGGTCTGCAGCACAAACTTTCCTGAGCACAGTGCACATAGCTGGGGAAGCCAAAATGCCTTCACAGTGTCCATATGAACAAACTAAATGGTTGCTGTGCATGACAACAAATTCACACCACCAGTCAATTAAGGTCCAAAAACACTTGGCTACCAGCAGGAGTACAACCAATCCCCATGAAGTATCCTTTCTATACACATATATACGGCCTGAGACTCCAGGGTAGCTTTCACATCATCATCCACCATCATCACACACATAACTAACTGTACTGGATATTGACAGTCTGAGGTCAACAGAGCATTGGTTTTGTTGTCATGGTGTGATACAAGGTGGTAAATTACTTCCCCGTCTCACAGGGGACTGCCATTCATCAGTTCTCCCCTACCAGCACCCGCAACCCATCACAAGCTTGGAGTTCCAGCTACAATCTCTCAGGTTGTTAGTGCCAAGATTGCTGCATCTACTTCAAACACAAAGAAATTGCTTGTGTGCTCTCAAATTCACTTTCTTTTCCTCAGGTATATCTGCTGATCTCACACTCTCTGCTGACCTTGCCTCATTATGTTTAGTAAGTGCGCACTCAGCTTTCAGTCTCACCAGGCTCCCTGTTGTTGCTGGTTAGAGCTACTTAACATTGTCACTAATAGTGAGGAGCCAAGCACTTACCAAGCACTGCCCATTTGCACAAGGGTTTTGCAGCTGACAGATATTGCTGAGGGGAGAGCACCCATTGGGCCCATATCCACTTCCAGTGTACCCAGATGCGCAGGAACAAAATGGTATTGACCCTTGGGAAATGAGACAACATATAGAAAGTAATTCAGTTCTTGTTACAATGACAATAACAATGACAATAAAGGTCATTGACATTCTGAAGCAGAGTTTTTATATAATTCTAACTTATTCTGTCTTTTAACACATTCCCTGGTCACTCTCCAGCTTGACCATGGAAATATCATAATGTTGCTTTGCTATGGGCACCTGAGAGTCCAAGGATAACTTTGTGGGAGGTGCTGGGAGTAGTTAGAGGGTATTTAGAGAAAGGAGAAGAATAGTAAAAGCCACTGAAATTGGAATATCCCATCAAAGAGATAAGGCAAAGGTCTCCACACTTTTATGATTAAACCTGCTCTTTGATGGAGCCTAGATCTGCTACTGTCAGTGTTGGTTAAAAGGCCTGCTGGCTTTAGCTAACCTGCCTGTAAACTCCTTTTGATGAGGCAAGACTGTGGAGAAGGGGCTGCAACCTAAATATGTTGCTACAAAGTGGATTCAGCTTAACCAAACCCTTCTTGGGGTTCACATTAGTTTTACTTCCAGTCTGCAAGAGAGCGTCATACCTGGACCTGATGTACAAGTAGCCAAAGGATGGCACCCTCCATTATTTACTGAGCAGATATCAACCTGTGTACATGTTTGTCCATCTCCCTCATAACCTGTTCAGAAGGAAATAACAGTCTGTAACAAACTGTGCTCTATGAGAATTGACATCAAAGCAATCATCTGGTGAGCAAAAGACTAATTTGTGGTGTAAAATCATAGTCTTCTGCAGAGAAAAAGGTTGAGATAGCCGCTGAAGTAAAACCTGGTTTTCCTCCACTGCAGGGATGGATTCTGACTGTAACTAAATCCTCCTATCATTTTAGAAAAAAGTGTTATTAGTGCTAGACAAACAGGTGAGTTCAGTGAGACCATAGAAGCTCTGCTCTTTCAAACACCATGTGCTGCCCTTCCTATGCATCTGCCAACCACAACAACCTCCAGGTTTCCCACTGCACATCAGAGCTGCCCTTGGGTCTCAAACCCAACACGCAGCTCCTCCTGGGAGGCTCCGCAGGAGTAAAGCACTGGAGCACAGGCTCTGCATTCCCAGAAATGAGATCCACTGCACCACATCAAAACTTGTCCAAGGCCACATTTCCATGGTGGTAACCTGCAGCACTCAGAACTAAGTCTTCACTACCTGCAGCCCACTGCCATTTAAATAGCAATTGAAAGGTCATTTAGAAAGCTTTTTCCTGCTAGTCTCTCTAGTGTTGGTAGCATGCATTTCATAAAACATTTTCAATTATAAGCTACGTATCATAAAGGCGTAAGTCATTACTTCCACTGCATGGCTAGTACTGTAACAGATATACTGCCTTCCTAGACAGCAGTGTGAATTATCAAGGGTTTTTTAAGACAGACAATATGGCTGATTTATGGCACACAGGATACCCTTTCAATTAACACAGACAACAAAATTACTATCATAGTTATGCAATGTCTGTTTCCCATTAATAATCTTACAAAGGAAGTACTTCATCAGATGAATGCTCACACAGAAATGTCTACCCAGTACAAAAGAAATGCATTTCAGGGAATCATTGTTAAAGACACTCTACAAAATTTTCATTAATAACAGAAGCAGTCTGAATATACTTGTACTCTGCATTCTATATTACAGTATTGCTTTGTGTACGTTATACTTGTTTATATAAAATCAATCTTCAGATTCTTTACCATAAGACAAGCTCAAGTGTGTTGAATCTTCATCTTTTAGGCCTTTCTATAGTTTTATCAGCCAAAATAATCCATTTTACCTGGTGGACAGACTCCACAGTGGAAGGATCCCATTGTGTTGATGCATTGAACCATCGGTGCTGTTGAGCAGCCTCCATTATTATTTTCACATTCATCAATGTCTTGGCAACTGTAGCCATTTCCTTGCCAGCCTAAGAAGCAGCACAGGAAAGACATTAAAATAGAAAATGTGTGGCCTTTTCATTTTCTGCTTTGACCGGATCTTTTCAAAGAGCATAAAAATATGACTTTTGACACTTCACTAACATGAGAGGAGACCTGTCCTCATCATAACTGATGAAAATTAATACTGGTCTGAAAAATGGGTCACAAACACAACAGGGTGGAGATGTGCTAGCAGGAATGTTTTATTTTTAATGTACCCTGGATACTCCAGAATTAAGCACACTTTAACCTAAAGAGGAGACTGTTCTGGCCTAGTGCACACGTGTAAAATTTGCAGCAAAGCTTTATCGTAACTGGCTTCAAATACTCCTCCTATACACACTGCCTACTCAACTCAGGAAGAGGAATCACAGGTTGTATAGCTTCAGGGGACAACTGAATTTTTGTATTGCTTAAAGCAGTGAGCATAAGGATGTACTGCGGACATATTACATGAAAGTAATACGACATGATGAACACGAAGGTACCTTGGTACATGAGGGTACACCAGACCTATTTATATGCTTGATTTAGGATGGGATAAATCATACATTAGAATAGACTGCCTGTGTTACCTAGGTAAGACACAACCTACAGACATTTATTCTCTAGAATACAGACAAAGCAATTCACAGTTACTCTCATCTGGATCCTGTGCCTACTCTTATGACGTAGAGGTAGTACTCCCTACAGTTACCCCCTACCCAACTGAGAGCATGAAAGGACATGATACCTGTGGGGCAGGGACCACAGGAGTAGGAGCCTGGTGTGTTGTGGCACTGCACAAGTGGATTCTGTGAACACGGTGGGTTAGGGAGGCTGCATTCATCTATATCAGCACTGCAGACAGGGCTGCCAGGAGGGGACATCCAGCCAGTGTCACAGATACAGTGGTACTTGGGCTGCCACAGTAAACATCACATTACAAACTTAAGACAGTTAGAACAGAAAAGAAAAGGGCAGGAGGAATTCAATTTATAAAATGTCTTTTAAACTGTAGCAGGAAAGCTTTCAGAGCATTACATGGTTTGCACATTCTCTTTTACAAGTTGCTTTGGTAGTTTTCTCAGTCTATTTCTTCCTCTGAATTTATCTATTTAGATTATAGAAGCAACAACAGGCTTATTCATCACTTTCATGAAAGAAACCTTCAATTTACCCCAAAGCTCCAGAGAAAATGAACAGCAATTATGAACTGTACATAAACATAATTAAAAGTCATCAACTTGCTTTATAGCCAGGATAAACAGATCAGTGTAAGCAACCTGAAATCAGCTTGTCTGTTTCTTTACAGAAAACTGTTCGGTATGCTGTGCAGCACTGACATTAAATTTTGAATACATGTTTTGAGGGAAAGAGTTTTCTCTCTAGTAAATTGTACTAATGGCCAGATTTCAGCATTTATCTTGCTTTGGTCCAATTAAAGCTAATGGGAGCTTTATTGTTGACTGTCACAGGAGCAGACACTTAAGCCAATACTGAACCCTTTCGAAAAGCTTCTTCCACAAAAAATGGGCAGAAAACAAGTGATGAATTGTGAACACTTACAAATTGGCCAAAGAAGTTACTTTATAGCACAGCACGAACAATACGTGGTTTGTCTGGAATGGTGCTTGGGTGTATAGAAGTGTTAAGGAGAAAAGGCTTGGCAGGGTAGTTTTGGAGGGCTGCTGTGAGTGGAAAGAAGCAAAGCTGGCATGTTCCATATGTCCCTTTGGAGTGAACACCCTGTACCCACATTCTGTCCCAAAAAGAATGAGCTGGATTGCTCCAGAAGTTTGTTCAAGTGTATGCAATCACCCTCTCAGTGCAGATGCTTGGAGAACTTGGGCCTGGAATTCAGGATCAAGTCCAGCTGACAGGGAGGAACAGCCACCACGCAGCTGCTATGCAGCCCCAGCAGCTCCCAAGCCACAGAGTGTATCCCACAGGTATGACTTTTCCCAGGAAAACCGAGATTTCTTATGTGTGTCCTTCTTAATCATTTAAGTAATAAAATATTCTATAAACTTAGAATACCTCAAATAATGACCAGTAAAGATACTATGCTTCAAATAAGATTTTGTCTAATTCAAATTATATTCCCAAGCTCTTTACAATTGCAGTAGTAGATCTGATACTGTGACAGGTACCTCTAACAAGCCAAGAGGCATTTTCAATCCTTTCTGCTGTCCTCGGAGCAACAAAGAAGTTAGGTTATGTTGTACAGTGTCATTTCTTTCTGGTTTTCAGCAGTAGTATGTGCTACACAGTTCTGAGGTGCTCAGCATTAGTTCATTCATGCTGTGCTGCAAAAGGAGACTTACACATTGTTCCTTACCTTGTTGGGCTGATCCCTGTCTGCATCTATGCAGATGCCATGCCCACATAGTGTCTCAGAGTCTCCCTGGCAGTCATCAAACTTTGAGGCACAGTGAGGCCCATAGGTTTCTGGAGTACAGGAGCAGCTAATGGTGAAAGTAGACAGAAAAATCAAAATGCTGCCTTCAGATAGCTGTTAGAGGTCATATATTGCCACAGTAAGAGACCATTTCACACTCTTCCGTTTATGTGGCATTCCTTATGAAATCTGTTTGTTGAGCTACCCTGACAGCCCCATTAATATCTGCACAGAAGCAAGGCTCCTCCTCAGCAGAGGCTCAAGTGTCACATGAGACTTGTGCGTATCCATGACAGTCCGATCCTATGGGTGATCCCACAACCTTTAGGAATGTCTAACATGAGCCTTCAACAGAATATGAGCCTGGAAATCCCCACTTCAGTCAGAGAGCGCCTAAACTTTGTGTTTCAGTTTGTGACACCCATATGTTGCCAAATGCCTAACCATTTACCCCTAAAATAAGCAGAAACACCCTGTCTGGGCTGTCCCAGGGAACAGGGTACATTCACATCCACACCTCAACATGTGGCAGCTGCTGTCTCAGTAGTATTGCAGCTCTCAGGCAAGCGTGGTGGGCAGGAGGAAGCATTTGGGGCTCATGAGGTGGGAAGAGCAAAGTATGGGCTGAAGGGAGACATTCTATGTGGCGATATGCTTTGCAGATCACATTGTCATTTATAGGGGTACACTTTAGACACAGCACTGTGTGTTATGAGGTGGAACTGAAATTGTGAACTTCTATGCTATCAAGTAAACATTTCTCTTTTCCTTGGCCTTTTATTTTCACACAGACCAAATCTGAGGCTCTGGAATACAACTGAAAGGGACACAAACCTGCAGGAAGCCTCCTACCAGTTCACCAGCTTTTTATTAAGATGACAGCGAGACACTTATTTGGATGCAAGCTACAAGCTGCAACATCTGCTGATGTCTGCTTCTCACACAGATTTATGGCAGGCAAACAACTTTCTTGGATCGCTTTTAAGCTGGCTGAGGAAAAACATCCTATAAAAGCATTTATCTGCGGAATTTGAATAAAAGGTATCTGGACCTTGGAGCAGTATCTTAATAAGATGCTACAGTCCCTGCCAGTGTCACATGCTCAGCTGAAACACCAGTTTGATAAGGCAATTGCAGGTAAATGAACACTGCACTCAGGACAAGCAACCCACATAAACTTAGTTTTCAGAAACCCACAACAGCTTAACGCTTAACTGCCGTCTGTAGTACCTCAAGACAGTGTGTTCATCATTTAAGAGATGCCAGATAGACCAACACCATGTTGCCAGTGGAGTAGTTCAACCTGGGCAAGCACGGAGGCAACAGGTCAGGGAATCAGATCTCCTTTGTTCAAAGTACATTCAGAGCTTCGTGTTCAACTCCAAAGGACACAGCAAGGCAATCTGACTGGCTCCAAAGGAGGAGTACAACGGCACTGTCTCCTGCCTGGTCTGACAAAGATTAACCTGTTACCCTTCTGAACTTCCTCAGAGAACAGCTCGAAGGAGTAAGTCACACTGCAAGGAGCTTCAGCCAGGTTATGGTGCACTGCTGCTTGGCACTGCTCCGGTTCTCTCCCGTTGCTGACAGCACATTGTGATGAGGCCCCTGTTATTTGGACTCTGACACGAAAATACCATAGGCTTGGGGACTCCCACAACCTTTCACCCAATTGATACAATGTCTCCTTAAACGTCTTCCTTTTTCAGAAAGGCATTTCTTGGATACCTGTTCTTTTTCCTCATACATCAGCGCTTTCCTTCATTACAGCTTGAAGCATGCAGGTTAAGAATCTGAAGAGGGAGTGAAGACTGCATTATGCTCCATTTCACAGTACCTAATCCAGAACTGTTCTTCCCCTGGTGTTATGAGAAGTTAAATATCATCCTTTTCCTTCCTCACAAGTCCACACTGGTGAATGTAGCTACACTGCAGCAGGAGCGGGAAGACCTGGGTTGCTGGCAATATATGAGTGTCATAAACTGAAACACAAAGTTTAGGCGCTCTCTGACTGAAGTGGGGATTTCCAGGCTCATGTTCTGTTGAAGGCTCATGTTAGACATTCCTAAAGATTGAGGGATCACCCATAGGATCAGACAGTCATGGATATGCACAAGAAAATTTTGCAACAATATTCTTACAGTGGTTGAAAAGGCCCATGTCATGTTGTACCTGGGTTGGGATTTAGCATCTGGGGTGTACTTAGAAATAAGTAAGGGAGACTGAAGGGAGACTGTGAAGACAGTACAGTGGGACTGGGGAAAGGACCAGACAATAATCCTGAGGGTGCAATGAGAAAGCAGCAATATTAAGATTTGGACGACTGATGAAGAGGTCTTTGCTCATTTCAGGAGGCACTGATTCAGCAAGTACCAAGGAGGTCAAGGATTACATTGGGGAAAAAAATGCACAGAAGAAATGACTGTACTAATACAATGACCACATTTGTGAGAAAGGCAGGTTTATCCTCACAAACCTTAATTTAGTCACACACCTGAGCTCACATCCCTGAGCTCAGTAAGAAACAATAGGTAAAGGCAGGCTGCTTTGTGTGTAGTTTCCTTGGCAAATGTCAGTGCTGGGGACAGCTGCAGGCAATCCTTTAAAATCAAAGCAAAACTGACAGGAAGGATCACATACCAGTGACACCTCAGCAGGCTCGGTGCTAATGCTGAAGTGTCAGGATCACTGCAGGAGAACTTCCTTTGTGTGAGGCTCTTCCAAGAGCTGACAAAGCACTATAAGCCTGTGTGATGCCAAGCAAATATTTGTGGGGGCTAAGAGTTTTGTGCTGAAGCACGAGTCAAAACTCCTTGCAGAAAGCTGTGGCACACTCTCCAGCCTGCTTGTTCCCATTGCACAGGGATAGCTTTGCATTATATCTGAAAGTTAGTTATTTACCAGATTATTTGATGGTTTGGCAAATAAGATACACAACATTCAGGCTGGTTTTACTTGTAAATAAGAGCATGCTTCCTAAGGAGCTGAGCACAGCCAGAGGATATGTTTCAGGGACCTCATGCCTATGGGGCCCGCACACAGGCAGCCCAGGCACCCTTCTGTCCAGCCAGCTGCACACAGAATTCCTCCTCCCTTTCAGTCTGGCAGCATTGTGTGTTGCTTGCTCTGCTGCAGTCTTGGCAGTGCCTCCATTTCTGGAGGAGTGAAGGTGTTTCTCAGGGTTATGCAGTTTGCTGGGAATGCCAGTGATCAAGGGTACAGGTATATTCAGGAGGCTTCAAACAACAGAAAGCCTTTGCTGGTCCAAAACTGTTCACTTCCTTAATCTCCTTACACCCTTTAGTCTCAAGGGGTAGGTGATAACAGAGGGATGACAATGCAGCTGTGCTAGGCAGGCATGCTAGCAAGCACTGATTGCTGACCAACATGCAACATCTCAGTGCCCCATCTGTATCCCAGCAAATTTCTTTCAAAGAAAGGTGCACCAAATTTCTATTAAAGCATCTACATCTGCAACAGAGGGATGGGTCATTGGAGCCAGCCTCCAGTTTGCAGCCTTCTTCCCCAGCACTGCTGTGATAAACCTAATTCTTGCTGCCCTTCTTGTTTCACAGCAGGGAGTGGCTTCAGGGGGTCTTCTGTGTCTGCAGCAGGTTTGGTGTATGACGTATTCAGGATTTTATGTTCTCTCAGACTGCAAGGGATTACAGTGCATCAGTATTAAACAGACTCATTCCTAAAACTTGCGCTGCAGGTGTGATACGGGGTACAAAAATAGCAGAGTAGTTTACATAGGCTTTTTGTGTCTAGTTTTGGAAAGTTACCTGTAGCTGCCTGGTGTGTTCACACAAGTGGCTCCATTCTGGCAGGCTAATGCTGTTCCAGCATAAATCTGGCATTCATTAACATCCACTGAACACAGGAGGCCCTAAGATGAAATGGAAAACCAGTTTATTTTCCAAATAACTGAGAAATGAAGCAAACCATGGAGCCAATGTTTAATGAAAGATACACAAACCATGGACTGCTATCAACACAGCTTGCCTTGTGATACATTATAACAAAACTCTATTTTTCAGCTGTGTTTCTGTGACCCTTGTTATCAGCCAGATGGGGGATAAAATATTTCAAATAATTGTAGAAAGCATATGGACAGCACAGTACTGTCACACCTCTCCTTTGAACTCGCTAGCAAAAGGCTCAGAAAGCTTTCTTTCAGACTGTTTGATTAAGATGGAAAGCACTTTTGACCTAGATCTTGCTGGGACAACTTTCAAGTTGAGAGACTGTGAGGAAGGTACAACTTTTCCATCTCCAGTGCATATAACAGCACCATTAAAGCCTTTGCCAGTAAAGTCTTGGGTTTATAAAACTCATAATGGGGTTGATTACTTGCACACCTATTTGTCCTATTTGTCTGAGCTTGAATAAATAGCCTCCTCTTCCCCCATTCTCTCTCTATCCTTGTGAAAGATCAACAGCAAGGCATGCTGTTCAGTTCACTGCTCAGCAAAACCCAAAGGCTAATTCCCTGCTGTGCAAACTGCCAAGCATCACTGACTTCATGGGCCGTCACCCACATACAACAGTGCAGGGTCTGCCCTGATGATTTGGACTTTATCTTTTTTGGTATATACTGATATTGTTGAGAAGTTAAACGTGTTGCCCTTCAATCAAATGACGAGTGTGATACTGCTGTTTGCTGTTCAGTACAACTCGCTCTGTCCTGAGCAACCTTAAAATGCTATGCTTCATCAAAATTACCCTGAGCCACGTATCCTTACAATCAATATATATATACTCTTTATTCAAAGTGTGAGGCTAAAGACTTACCTGCCAGTTGCTGGGACAGAGACAAAAGAAACCATCCAGAGAGTTTATGCAGGTCCCAGAGTTTTCACAGGGGTTACTACTGCAGGCTTTCCTCTGGACAGCCTGAAACCCAGGAAAAGAACAGAAAATGAGGTTCCTGCTTATTTGGGGTTCTATTAGCATTTATTTGCAAGAAAAGCTTCTTTTCTTTTTTTCAATCTTCATGTCCTCCTCCCCTTCTTTTACTTTTCAGCAAGGCTGATTTGTAAAGGTTTTAAGCTGTTTCACTTATGCCTGTACAAAATAATGCCCAATATGATTAGCCTTATAGAAAGCAGCCAGCTGCAGACAGTAAGATGAGAAAAGGCCTGTAACAAGTAAATACTGATAGAGACTGCTCTTCAGCAGCAGCAGACTATGAGACTAGATGGAGGATTATCTCATCTTTTTGATTCTATGGGTAACTCATCTGACAACTGCTTCAACTCGCAGCTCTAGCTGTGGCATATCACAGGCTCAGCGAAACAGAAAGTGACACTTGGAAATTAGTTATCTCCAGCACAATATAAAATGCAGTTTGAATTCTTAGTCTTCATCTTGACAGATCAGTGAAGGACAAGTTTACTTGTCCTTGGGATCGCATTGTTGTTCTTGAGTCTACAACTGTTTTTCCTTTAAAAAGTGCAGGCTCCTACACGGTTTATGTTTTGTAAGAAGACATTTCACCTCCTCCACAAATCTTAGCTTTTTTGTTACCTCCTGCTACCAAACAGTTTTCCTGAGTAACTCATGAGAGGAAAGAAATAATTTAGCTGTTTAATCATTGCATTTAATCAGCATTTTATTTACTAGAGGCTGGGTTTTTCTTTTTTGATGTTTACTTTGCTTCTCATTTACTTACCTGCTCCAAGCTTTGAAGTTGGTTATTAAGACTCACAATCTGCAAGAGAAAAGCAAATACATTGTGCTTGGTATAAGAGTGACCACAGAGGTACCTGCTGGATGCTGGAAGTCAAATAAAAAGATTTCTTTTGAGAGAATAGCTGGTATGTGAAACCAGCAACCTGACAATCAGGTTCAAATCCCTGCCCATGGTAGGGGGGCTGGAGCTAGACAATTTTAAGGCCCTTTCCAACTCTAACTGTTCTATGATTCTATGAAATCAGGCCACATACACTGGGATTTTGGTGGTTTTGGCTGTTCAGAAAATGACAGCTTGAATATATCCCAGTTTGGCCCCAAAAAGCCAAGACTCAGTCTTGTGAAGATCCATTCAGATACTCAGTACTGAGAACGTGAATATTGCAGCTGGACTGTTCAAGTGTTCACGTGCACATGAAGGATGGAGGTCTGAGATAACACACCAAAAGCCAAGGAAAGGTTCACAAAAATCTCAGTGGGCTATAACCACAAACAGCCAGCTGAAACTGAGCCAAGGAATATGACGGATATGTATTAGCACCATTCCCTAAAGGCAGATCTCTTAGGTTATAAAATAATTTCCTATGAGGAACTTGTGACAACACTGTAACAAAAGACACTTGAACCAGGTCAGACAAAGGTTTCAAAATCTTCTGCTGGAGAAAAATCTTCAGTATCAGGGAAGAGACAAAACTACTGCACAGGTCTTTCCACTGCAAACCCCTATAGCTCATTTCACCTATGAAATGGAATGTCTGTTCCCTGAGAACTAGAAATACTAAAATGAACCAGGTAATGATAATCTGTGGAACAGAAAACTGGGAATGCTGGAGGAGGGTAATACAAAGACAGGGCTTACCCTGGAGGTCAGAAGAGAGACCTGCTGGGACATGTTCTGAGAGGCACCACTGGCTTTTTTAAGTTCTTGAATATCTGTATTACTTTCTCTCACCTAAATTTAAACAACAGAGATAATGTGAAATAAGCCTGGCTTTTTTCAAATGCTTGCAAACGTAAACAAGCTTTGTTTTTAAAAATGCTTAGGAAAGTTTCATTCTTGCTTAACTTTGCTGTTATAAAGTACACTTCAATAGATAGACCTCTGTTACATACACAACTTAATCTTTTAATTATTTTCTGTACTGGCATGATTACTTTACAAGTCTGCAATAGCTTACTTTCATACTGAGCTATCCATGTAGATAATAGAAAATAACAATCATAAAAAAACACATCAAGCATTTGCTAGGACAAATTCTGAAGACAATCAACCTATTAATGTGCAAAAGTGAAGCCAAAAACATATTAAGCAAAAGTAACAATATCACCTGGCTAAAGAGTTCTGCAAGGTCTTCTTCATTGAGCTTTATTTTCCCCAGTGGTCCCGTTCTAAACTCAATGTTTTTGCTGGAACCAGCATGGAACACTAAATTACCCTGCTCTGAGGACAAACGAGGCCTGTTGTATTTTGGAAAAAAACAAAGAGATCATTTAGTTACACATATCTGCCAAAGAGCATGTAAAAAAGAGCTGCAGTAAAGCAATTCTGTTCCCATTACAGGCACTCAGAAGCCATCATCTGACAAATGCGTTTGCAAGCAATGGTACTTACTGGTCCTCATAAGTGGCTCTCTTCTGCCTCTTATTTTCATAATGGTTTGATTCATAGCTCAGTCCAGAAAGTAATAATAATGCAACTAAAAGCCCAGGAGCAGGAGCAGCCCAAAGCATTGCTCTTCTCCAGCTGTCCTGCTCTTGAAGTGAAAACGCTAGTGCTGAATTGTGCTGTTGTGAGCCCGGGTGCCCTTTGCTCTCACACAGTTCTTTATTCACAAGGTGCCCATTCTGCTGTCTTGTCTTACAAGGGTGAACTTTATCTCAGGTATCTCAATTAAAGATTGACAGTGTGCAAAACCTCTAGATACTGAATGCATCTTTCTCTTTTGATTTCAGAAGCTTCAAAAGGCCATTAATTGAAATCTGCCTGTATTTTATCATTATGTCTGTGACCTCTGTACAGCTGAACACCCCTTGAGTACCTTGGACTCTTCAGCTAGTTTGCTGCAGTAATACGGAATCTGCAGCAATGGCTTGCTCTCCTCACATGATGTACCACACGGGTGAAGGAAAAGATTATTTGGCAGCACTAAAGGACCTAGACTGTAACCCAAAAGAGAACCCCTCCAAACCCACATAAAAACCCCATAGTGGCTGGCAAAGAATACTTGTATTGAAAGAGAAGCTTCCTGGCAGTGATTTATTTGGCAGATGACACAAGCAACTTCGCAGTACCAAATAGCATCCCATGGATTACAACAGCAAACTACAATTTTAACCAAATATGGTTGCTCTGAATCAAGGATGACTTGGTCCCCAAATGCTGAGGAGACCATCATATACTGCAGTTAGTCTGACATGTGTAGGCTGTCTTCATTGCACACGCTAGGGCTCCCAAATTCAGAGCAAGCAATAGACAATGCAGAAGACCAAGGAAGAATCAAAGGAGGCTCAGAAGTAATTGAAAAATGCAAATCAGTATGTTCGGACAGCCAGAATTTGAATCTGCAGATAGTAACTTGATCTTTACTGTGAATTACTGTAATGTCCAAGACTATATCAGCTACATGCCACCATGCTGTTTGCAGAAAATCTAGACTTTCAATACATTTTATTAAATGTATTATTTGAAACATCTCAGAACAGCGTGGCCCTTCTGACCATCCTGGTTGTGATCACACAGCCTGTGGTACAGGATACTGTATCAGTTACCCCACAGTCACTGCTGCTGCCTGGAGATCTGGAAGGGCAGTGTGAAGCTCCTCCTGAACCCATGGCAGACAGCTTGTCCCATACACCCTCTGCTGCAGCAGCATCAGCTCAGCTCTCTGGACATTCATCAGCTCCACAGCAGCCTGTGGCTCCAGAAGAGTAAGTCTATCTGCTGCTGCTGCCAGAATATGAGGAAGAATTTCCATGTGTTGTCTTTTGCCATTGCAGGGGATAGTGTTTACATGAAAATAGAGAATTGTATCCTCAGTTGTTGAAAACTACCGCTGGTCAATTCAATCCAAATGAACTGTGGTTTTTTACACCAACTGATAAATTAATCTCCATGACTTCTCTATTTGCTATCATGCTTTTTGTCCTGAAAACTGTTCAGGAATAGGAGAGCACATACAAACTACTAACGTTTCCATCTAGTTGAGAGGATGCCTTCTGCCTCTGGGCATCCTAGTACTGTCAGTTAAACTAGTTCTCACTGCATTCCTCATGTCAGTATTGCTGTTTGGGGTTTAATGTTTTTTTTCTCTGTGTTTTATTCTGTTTTTATGACTGCTAAGTGTCAACTTGAAGAAACTATGAGCCAGCTAAACCTGCACCGCTTAGCAGACTGTTGTATGTATGCATACTTCAGGGACTTTCTTTCACAAAGTCCAGTGTGTGCTGGCCAGTTTCAGCCTGGACTTTGGCTGTGACCCACAAACCCCTCCCTTTTCTTCCTTCCTTTTCTCTATTAACTTTCACACATTGAGCATGCATTGCCCCTCTCTGCTGCCTGTCAATCTCAGATTCAAGCTTCCCTTTCCAGCTAATTATCTCCAATATAACAAATGACCAGTGATCAAGAAGCCACAGAGAATGGAGAGAAAGCTACTGCAATGAGGAAGAAATCCACCTACTCTTCATGCAGGCTTTGTAGCTTAGAAAATGGTTGACCTGAAGACCAGGTGACTTTGACTATGCACAGAAAACTCTGGCCATCTATGTAAACTTTGCATGAGACACTATTTTCCATTTCATTAGACCTGCCAGATTTTAGTTAACTTTTTTTTTATTCCTCATGGATGCACCTTAGGCTGGCCAAGCTGGGAAATCTATAAACCATCTTAAGGAGGAAAAATAGGTCCACAACTTTTAATTTTACTGAAGTAAATTGGATTGAGACATCATTTTTGGAGGAACAGAATGGAAACCCTTCAAATGTCTGGCACAAGAATAGGCACTGTTCTTTGTAACAAGAAGAGCTGCCAAAAAATCTTCCTCCTGGGAAAGATCATGCATTACCCCACTGACGTGATGGCTGAGGAAACACCTCTAAAGAGTGTAGGTTGTGCACAGATTTGGCAGGAAGCAATGGAGCATTTGTGTCTAGCCAATTCTGGTTGAAGTTCATCCTGCACTAGCATTAACTATGATTTACCACCATTTGTGTAGCTGTATGAAATGAAATGGTGGCTCTCCAGTAGTATCTGCCTGCCACTGTAAAAGACAAGAGTTGACTCAGGTTATGGCCAAAAATCTAGTAAGCTTTAATTGCACCTAGGAAGTCACCTTAGATGCAGAACATGAGCCCTTGACAATGCTCCCTTTTAATACGGGGGAAGAGCATATCGATGTGAATCCCAACTTGGCTAAGTTTTTAAATGGAAGACTAACAAATACTCCATATTTTGTTCTACAGGTGCAAAAATATCCCTGCTATTCAATGATAGGACTCAAATATTTGGGAATAATTATAAACCCAGCCCTGCTGCTGATTTAATCCTGAGTACTACACATTTACCTGAGTTTTCCCTGAGCTGAGGTCATGTCTCCCAGTACTTCTACCTTCACTTCACTGGATCCTCTTTCATCTTTCCTGTCTCTAATCATATTCCAACGTTCAGAAGTGACATGTAATATATGAAGCACAGTTGTTACCTCCACGGTACAAATGTGCAAATTCCTGGTGCAAACAATGATCCGTATCGAGCACTTTCTGTGTGTTCCTATGGCTCTAAGACAGCCAATCATTAAGCTGATATTATCCCCTATGCAGAGGATCAAGAACCACAAGGTTTACATAAAACAAGGGTGGCTCAGAAAAATAACATTACCCTTTCTGTCCCTTACTTACAAGCACCCATCACCTCTTCCTTCCTTCTCTTTATGTGTGTTTGGAGAGTTTTATGGCCACAACACCATTCCCAGGGGATACAGCCACTGTACAACTCCAATTCCCACACCATTCCTTAAGGATTTCTTTTACTTCTTGGCATACTGCCCTTTGACACCTGCCCAAGATTTTGCTCCTTCAACACAGCTGATGGAGTTAATAAGTTACCTGCTTACGAAGTTAAACTAACCAGCTGGGAAATCTGGGCTTTCCATTTTTAATAGCAAATAACAAATACATGAGTTCTGATTTAGTTAGCTACTTCAGCTGGAATTGATCTACTGTCCCAATTGTCCCTGGGCTCCTTAATCAAAATGAAGGCAGTTAAAACATATATTAGATTTTCAGTTTCATTACATCCTATTTTGGTTCCTCTTTCTGATTTTAACTGCTACACGTTGTTTCTACAAAACACCAACCACTTTGATGCTTCCTATTTTCTGATTAATTCCTTTCTGAAATTAGGTTCATGAAGGTTTTCCAGGCAGTTACATTGGCTTCGTTCTTTTCTATTGATTATTCCAGCCCTATTAGCACATTCCAATTGTTTTAACATACACTGGAGTTATTTTTAGGAACTTCCACTTGCATAGTCACCCTTTACCACTAATAATCCTAAAGCCATGAATGGACATGTCTGCACAACCTCCCTATCATGGTTTAAGCTCACTCACAACCACTCTCTCACTCCCCTCACCCCTTTCCTCTCCCCCACTCTGGAAGGGATGGGATGGAGAATCGAATGCAACTCCCACTGGCTGAGATAAGAACAGTCCAGTAACTGAGGTATAATACACGCCACTACTGCTACCATCAATAATAATAATGATAAGGGAAACAATGGGAGAGAATACAACCACTCACCACCTGCTGACTGTTACCCAGCCTGACCGAGCAGTGAACTAACTCTTCCAGGTCCCTGCCCCCCAGTTTTTACATCCTGGGCATGACGTACTGTGGCATAGAATACCTCTCTGATCAGTTTGGGTCAGGTGTCCCGTCTCTGCTTCCTCCCAGCTTCCCCTCCTCCCCGGCAGAGCATGAGACTCAGAAAGTCCTTGGTCAGACTGAACATTACTGAGCAGCAAATGAAAACATCGGTATTATCAGCACTGTTCCCAGGTGTCATGGGTTCAACAGCAGCAGTGATTTTTCTCCTTCTTGGTAGCTGGTGAAGCGCTGTGTTTTTGATTTTGGGCCTGGGAACAGCACTGATAACACCAGTGTTTTCAGTTACTGCTTGGTAATGTTTTGG
>JASSUY010020213.1:0-11280 GCA_032466535.1 Forpus xanthops
GAGGTGTCCCTGCCCATGGCAGGGGGGTTGGAACTAGATGATCTTAAGGTCCTTTCCAACCCTAACTATTCTACGATACTACGATTCTATGATTCTATAATAGCTTAGTTTGATAGTGAACAAAAAATGCCATGTGCAAGCTCTGAACAAACTGAAGAGAGAAGTACAACTTCAGATGTCTCTGGAGTCACTAGACCTTTCATGGATAACACAATGATTATCTATTCTGTGCAACAGTGACATAATTGTATTTTCAGTAAGGTCTTCAGATGGGTATTCTACACGTAAGCTGAATTTGTATCTTTTTATAGAAGACTGAAAATAATCAGTAAAATAATGCTACAAAAAAATGGTTACTGAAGAAATCTGCATTTTTACCCTCTCCAGTATCATATCTACTTACACAAGTTAGTCCAGCTACAAAAGTAACCATATGATAACAGAAGTATTTGTTTGCCAATGTTTTATATTAAGAAAAAAAAAATGATAAGGCAAATAACTTCTCATTTAGCTCGCAGTAAGACATACGTTCTTATTTAAATTAAGTAACCACACAAGAACCCATCCAGCACTCAGAAATGAAAATCAAAGTTCAAAATCTATATACAGATCTCTAGACATTTACAAAATACTCTTGCTAATGTATATGTAGCTTATTTTTCCTTTTATTCTTTGTATTAACACAATTAAACTATTTCTTAGTAGGAAACCATTATCATGAATGTTGGCATTATATTTTGAGGGGATTAAATATGCAGTAAAGCTGCATCTTTGCCAATCTGTCTTTTCAGTTTATACGCCGCGATATTGCCTGCAGTTAAAAACAATTATAGCAGAAAGAGCTGAAAAGTTAAAAAAACAAACATCAAATACAATCAGTATATATTCAGACCATTTTCTTAAGCACATGCAGAACACTATCTAAATGCTTACCTTAACTATTCCACGGATATGCATTTTTGCTATCATCTCTGCAGTGTAAAGAAACATCAACAGAGTATCGAGAGCAAATGTCACATACTGGAGAGGAGGATAATGCTCGAAGGTCTTTGGAGTGTTCATACAAACAGAAATAACACTGATGATGGCACAGATTCGTAGTAAAGAGTGTACCCACTGAAGAGGAACATAAGACATTGTGAGACTGCTTTGATGTTCAAAAAAAGCTTAAATATTAAGCCTCCACAACTTGTTCTGCCACTTTTGTAAATGCACATTTGTGTTTTTCTTTTATATCATGATCCACATATTAAAGATCTCCATACAAAAATAAGCACTCCTAGCTTTAAATTATGCATATACACACACATAAATATGCACATATATACATATATAATTTTAGTAGTCAATTTTGGAGGTTGTATAACTCAGAAATCAAGAATTAAGAGCCAAGAAAAAAAGAACTACTATTCTATCATTTCTAATTTGCAGCTTTTGTTATCCAACTTCTTTTCAAATGATAACTTGTCACATAAGACAATAAGTGGTATTAGGCAATGTTATAAATTGGATGAATACATTAAATGAAAGTATCTGTGGAAAATTTTAGTTCCATATTTAGACAAACTGATTTTGAAATCAGTTTACAATTCCAAAAATTGCACAAGAGGTACGGGGATTAAAAGCATCCTGCCATTTATCAAAAGCATAAATATAAAAAGAGACTGCCACAGAAAGCTACTTTACATCAGGATTCACTTTTGTTCCAAACAAGTACTGTTGCTGTAAGACAACAGTTAATTTCTTTGACTACTTATGTCTCAGTCCCACTACAGTCTTTATTAATAAGGCTGTTACTCAGTGCAGAATGTATCAATACCGGGGTTTAAGGTGGATTTTTTTTCTTTTAAATCAAAACACCATTGAAATATCTTGAAGTCGGGCAAGTGTAATGAATCACCTGGCAAGGTCATAGCTATCAAGACAAGAATTATAAAACCAGACACTTCAGCAAGAAAGAAATTCTCCAAACAAAAATCACTGAAGTGTATTTATAGCAATTTTTCATCTGAGGAAAAATTCCACGCTCCTTTACATCACCTCAAACTTTCATATCAGAAAGATGTGAGAACACTCACCTATTTTAATACTCACTGTACACTCACCTAAGTGTAATATTTGACCTGAATTGAACAGCTCATTTTTATTCTGAGCCCAAATTAATGATTTGGAAGTGAAGGCACCTGATGAATGACCTGTTATGTCCCTTTAATACCCACATTCTTTCAAACTTTGCCTCAACTAAACAAATTAACATAAATATTGAAGTGTTGCAGATATAAAATCTGTTCTCTGCCACACTAAAACACTGGTATTTAGACATGCTAAGCAATATGCACCTAGTCCATCAGTGAGACAGGAAAAAAATTACTCCATCAAAAAAACATGTACTGTGTGCTGAGAAACACAGGTAAATATCCTATGATATATCTCTGCATTTGAACTTGTAGTTACAGCAGTCAATACAAACATTCTACGTAAGATTATTTAGCACAAATATATGGGTGTTGTCTTGTAAATTATCTGTGTTAAAACTCAGCAGCAAAGCTGAGGGGATTTGGCAACCAAACCGCAAATGAGATGATAGTTCCATCAAATGAATGTAATTCCAACAATATGTATTATTTCAGAATACTTGACTTTCTGCATTTACGAAGTAAAAAAGTTTGTTACTTAAGAGAAACGTGAAAATGTCTTCTCTGAAAAACATGGATTATTCAACATATAGGAATTCCAGATACAACTAACTGCTGAATAAATATTTTAATCACCATAACTATATTCACGAGGTAAAGGCATTTTCCTAATATTGCACATTCTATCAATGACTTCACTCTCACTGAAGCTGTCCCCACTTTCAAGCTGCTGGACACTTTTACATAAATCTTTTTTTTTAAGGCAGGTTATACGTTAAATATATACCAGAAAACGTAACAAGCCAAATTACACTTTTATATTCAGAGGTGATGTAAAGGCGAGATTTGAAAGTCAAAAGTGCCAACTGCTGGCTATCACTTTACCAATGAAATGCTTCTTTTAACATCCTTTTCAAATGCTTCTTTTATGAAACTGACTTCTAATTTCAATAAACATATTAGGAACAAGAGACATTGAAAGGATGGCTGCCAATCAGTGGATGAATTCACTGACAAACACTGCTTGATCATCCCCATCAGACTGCAACAATCAAAAGAACCCTTTTTATTTAGTTTTGGACTTACTGCAAATAATGAACTGGTAGATTAGCAACTATAGCTTAATACTTGTTTCTGACAAATATCTATTTCAGCATCTTCTGTTCAGCGCTGTTTCAGCAAAAAAAGTCACACTTAGCTTAAAATTAGTAACTACAGAAAGAGATACCTACTGGTTTGTTTATCCACAGAATATCTGCGTTGTCTGACAAAGATTCATCGGGACCAAAATCTGTAACTGGTTGGGCTTCCACCCTTGAACTTTGCTTCCGTTTTAGCATCCTGAAGTTAACTTTTGTTATCTATAATAATGAAACCCCCTTGGGGAGAAAAAAAAAAAGAAAAGGCATTAATTCGCTAAAACAATTTTATAATGCATTTTAACCAGTTTTATAAGTAACCTAAAGCATTCTGGTTTTATGCAAACTGATTTTGTACTAACTGATTATCAGGATCTTAGTTTTATTAAAAAGCTTGGCCTATAGAGATCACTGACATGACTGTCAGTAGTATACAAAAAATTACACAAAGGTATGTAATGCAAGGAATCACCAGAACCTTAGCAACGCTGGCAGAAGAACCATACCAATATGCAAAGAATCCTACTGCTGTAAATTTCAACCCAGAATAATCATTGGGCACATCTGAGCTGAAACCATTTAATTTATTGGAGACATTTCCATTTATTCCCCTAGCTAAGATAAATCCCAACATGCTGCAGGCAAACAGGCAGTGTTAAGCAGACAACACATGGTGATGTTCTTTACTGAACTCAGAAGAGCCTTTTTGCTCTAGACTACTATTAACATGTATTTTTCTAATACTTTTCTTTCTAATGTTAGCCATTATCTATCCAACAGCCTGATAGTTTGCTGCCTCTGGGGCTTGTGTTGGCACATGGATGCACTGAGAAAAATGTGTTGTTTCCACAAGATCAGGCCAAATCTGGGCATTCCTGTATAGGTGGCACTGACTGAACCTTCTGTATGTTCAGTCACTTCAGCCACATCAGCAGAAAGGTGGGTTAGACTTCCCCGCTGATATAGCTCATAGCCAGGGAACTGAGGGGGAAGGAGAAAGCAAAAACTTGGGACCTTGCTCTGGACCTTCCCTCTGGACCAAGTGTGGCTAGTACATGCAAAAGTGTATTGAAAAGTTTTGTCAAACTAGTATACAGTAGAATCATAGAATCATAGAATAGTTAGGGTTGGAAAAGACCTTAAAGTTCATCTAGTTCTACCACCCATGTCATGGGCAGGAACATCTTCCACTAGACCAGGCTGCTCAAAGCCCCATCCAGCCTGGCCTTGAACACTGACAGGGATGGGGCAGCCACAGCTTTTCTGGGCAACCTGCTCTTGTGCCTCACAAACGTCACAGTAAAGAAGCTCTTCCTTAACGTTCAACCTACATCTTTGCTCTTTCAGTTTAAAGCTGTTGGTGCCTTGTCCCATCGCTACAGGCCCTGGTACTTGCAGGCCCAAGCATCAGAATGATGACTGCAACATGAATGCAAGAGACATGAATGCAAGAGGTGATTAGCTAGAGGAAACAGTGGGTTCAGGATTGCAGAAGTACCCATGTGCTTGGTCTCACATGACTTATAGCTACAAAGGCTGCTGCTTCCTTGCAGCACCTATGCATCCCTGGTTGTCTCTTCTTTTAGCTGTTAAGTCAAATACCTTCTTCAAAGCCATCCAGAATCTACTCCTACTCCGTCTCTTTCTGATTCAATAAATCAGCTCCTGTCTCTGTAACTCCCTTGCTACATTTTCAGAAGCGTGTTTTTGTGGGTTTTCCTACAGTGTCTCTCCAGACATGACAAGCTCCATATGTGAACTCCTTGCCAAGATTCTACAAAGTTTTTTCAGTATGTTCCACTTTATCTGTCAATAAACAAAAATTCCTAATCATGATGACTGTGTTGTCAGTACAACCTTGTGTTTTCTTGTATATACATACCTATCTCGTATCCCATATTTAAAAACCAAGTGCATCAATTTCTGACACCTTTATTTGTATGGTCCCTCACAGCAACTTCAGTATAACCAAAACTGGCAAGCTGCCACTAAAAAATATGCAAATAATGTAAAATAATTTTTTTTTAAATTAATAGTCTTTCTCTAACAAATGAAAACTGAAATAATATCTATATAAGTTGAATATTCTCTTAATCCCTTGCTAAAGCTTTATGCTTTGACTTCTTTCTCATAACTGAATTCATTACTTCCTCCTCTTTAGCAGTTTTCCTGCTTTTTCCTATTTATTTCTAAGCTTAATGTATTGACTTATTTTCCCTCCTTGGACCAAAGCATAACGAGAAACGCCTGTAGCCTCAGAGATGTTAGTGTACTTTTTGAGGTCATAAAGCTACAAAAGGCTACATAGTGATAAGAAGTTTACTGGAATATCTTGGGTGCTACATTTCTCAAGACACTAGGAAACTAAAAGACATTTTCTAAAAATGTTTCTTGCAACTATGCCTCTTTGGAAACTTACTAAAAAGCTAATCAGTAACAAAATAAGAATTTTATGTTTACCACTTCTGGTAATGGCTATGACAGTGCTCCTAGTAAACTCTTAAGAAAATACATACCAAAAAATAAAGACTCACTAAGTACAACAAATAATTATGAGAAAAGGCTCAGGATATGAAACACTAACAAGCCACTGCTGATTTATTTTTCTTTTTAAATAAATGACACTAAATAACAAGCTTTGTCCATTTGGGAAAGAAAACAGATAATTATCAATTGGCTGTTAGAGAGGCTCTGCTAGTTTTCTCAGTATTGTTTATTTATACTTCTGCTGAGTGGGAAAATTAGCAATATCCTTATAATGAAATTCCTATTTACCCTTTTACCCAGTGCCTCTTTATTTTTTTCTTTTAACTGATCTGGGCACAAAAAATATCCATATATTATGGATGTTAATAATAGATTTAGTTCAGCAACTTAAATGCTGTGAGAGATCAGAGCTCTTATTCTTATTTATTGGCCTTGAATAAACAAATCACTACGTATATAAACCCAATGAAAGGGAATAAATGTTTGTGGGATATAAGAATCAGCTTGTTTACTGCTGATTTGCTGACAAAAATGCAGAAGACAATAAACCTAGAATCTTCTGGAAATGGTCTTCAGCAAGATCATTCAAAATACAGCATGGTTGCTCTCAATTTTTTTGCACAATTTTTTGCTGTTTCACTACTTTTATTTTCACAGGAAACTCACAAGCTTTTACATGCCTTTTCCTGTAGAGTGACACAAAGCCCCAGACAGCCTCAGGACTGCATCATGTGTGTAAAAAATTTTAATTCTTACACTACAGTCCCTTTTGCACCTGATTCTACACGGGAGAAGCAGCTGAAAAATGAAGAGAAAGAAGGGAGCTGTGCATGAACAGTTTCCAGCATGTGACGCACAGTGAACACTACACCAAGCTGCGCTAACAGGGAGGCTGTAGTCCTCCCTAACCCTGGCAAAAATGCACCCCTGCAGTTCCCACATTGATTCCAACACACATCATTACGTCTTTCTTTGATCACAACCCATTATTAACATGAAAGGCTTAATACATTCTCTAGGATATATTTCTAGCTCTAGAGTTTTTAAAAAAATATCAAATGCAGGGCAGACAGGTTTTGAGATAGGAAAAGATCATGGAGGTTCGGAGCTACCTCCACATTTCTTTGGAGAATTTTCTTTACAGTAGCAATGAAAATCCACAGTGTAGGTGTCAACTTCCTCAGGGAGGAATGTAATCTTTGCTTTTAAATTTCTCCTCTATTTTTAGAAGCAAGGACAAATTAAAGGAAGAAAACTAAAGAGAAAATTACACACTGAGCCCCTTCAGATCCATTTGGTCAGCCTTTTATCTCCCTCACGCTTCCTGAACTTGCAGCAACCATTGCACCATCTGAACCAGACAGTAAATTTACAGCAAATTTACAGCTTCTGCTGAAATGTAAGTATGCCAGCACAGTAGTTGAACTTCAGACCAAGTGTGCGCTTGGGGGAAAAAAAGTCTGAAAAAGATCTAATCCCAGTTTGTGATATTTGCACTAACCACAATACACTGCTGCTCGTCACTTCCCACAAAAAACAGAAGACAAATTTTAAAACATATCTGATCCTACACAGCATCAAAAGCTGAGAAATCTGTGTCTTGTTTATAAAGCAAGCTCACTGTAAACAGCATAATCTGCTCATGAAATTTCTATCACAAAGACAGGAAAGAATCCCTGTAAGTGCTCTGATTGACAAAGAAGGAAATTCAGAAATGACTTCACAGAAAAATAAATGGAAAAATAAAACACGCATTCCTACCTACAACTTATGGAAACAGTTAAATCAGACAAATCCTTGGAAACTGCACTGTGGCTTCTAACATACTTTTTACACTGTATATTGATTTTTTCACCTGAGATCATGAGAGCACTGCCTGAAGGTCCTCCCAGAGCTGGCCACCTACAAGCACTGTCTTTAACACCAATTCGCCCTTCTTTGAAAATAGCTGCTCCTCTTCTAACTTCTCCAAGAGCTGGGACACACAAAGTGGTGAGCAGCATTTCGTTATTTCTTTTCACGTAGCAAAACATTTCAAACGAGCAAGTTTTATACCTGACAATCCATATATATATAATAATTTTAGAAGGGTAAAGACAGAATTCCAATGGACACACTCACATGACATATGCCACTATGGATGTTATTAACTCGTAGCTAGTTTCAAAGAAAAATATTTGTATACTTTCAATACTTTTCTCTCTGTGTGGTGTTGCTATTGCATCTGATTAAACGTTCTAAAATATTTCTTCATGATTTTGAATACATCCTGCTAATAGCTGATCAAACTTCAGTATTTACTAAGACCAATCAGAAGTCTTCACAAAGAAGCTATACTGAAGGAAATATCTTAAAAATCACTTCCATTCACGTTTTCAAATCATTTGAATAGAGGTAGGAAAGAACAGCTCATGACATCTTGTACTTACTAACAGGACACCAGGCCAAATATACCAGACTGGGTTTTACAAATCGAGGAAGCTTTAGCAATTGCTAAAGGCTGCCAACATAAGAACATCTACTCTGAAAATAAGAGTCTGACTTCAGCTCTTTGTTCCCAACATATCTCCTGTGTCTTATTATCAGCTAAGAACAATGCTCACAGAGTATTTATTTCTTAAATGTAAGTTCTTCTCAGGCCTAGCCAAAATAATTCAGACCTACTCAGCAGACAGAATGAAATACCACATTGCATATAAAAGTAAAGCCTACCACTACTAGAACATAATGCCATATCAACAGTCCTTCTTACTATAAGTCTTCTAATACCCAGAAGATATATTTTTGCATAAACTGTACATGCTTAAAAAAATATTTTTTCAAACAGTACTGTGAGACCACACCACAGCAGATTTCACCACAGCACTTCTCGTCGGCCCATAGCTTTGTAAGAATCATGATCGAAAAAATACAGGAACAGTGTTCTGGGATTTGCTTTTGTAGTCTACTCATCTCCAAGCGGAAAATGTGCTGTAGTCCTCTGTGAAAGAAAGGGGGCAGGAAGCAGCAGGTCATTCATTCCTTGAGAGGATTCAGAGAGCAGCTTGCCCTCCCTCCAAAATACCCCGCATTTAGTAACCTGCTGTGTTTTCAGGGTTTTAAAGAAAGGGATGACAGTATCCTTCCCAGAATGACACAGAGGTGGAAAGGAGCTTCTCTGTAGGCAGATGGCTGGCAGCACGCCTGCTTAGGCGATGATTTTAATGTTGCTGGGATTTCGTTGTACCACTAATTGCGTGTTACTGTACCTAGAACCTTGTATACAAATATTTTCATAATAAAAATAAAACAGTGGTTATAGTCTTTTAGCATTGTTACAATTTTTTTGCTAAAATAATTATCTGGGAAATCTGAATATTCTAGATTATATTCCCTTCCCAAACTCTTCCCATTCCATCATGTAAGGAATTGCCAGCAAAACAGTTAACACCTGTACATTTTAAACTTGAAATCCTGAAAACAAAATTAAGACCCTTCCTTTTTACCCTCTTATCCTTCCTTTAAAACAAATTGACATGTGATACACATCCTCATTGCTGCAGGGCAGCTTCTACAATTTCCAGCCATAACCTTTGCTACTGTACTACCACCTTCCTAAACACAATGATTCAAAGCAATGTCCCAAGAAGAAAAGGCCAAACCTAAAGGCTTTATTTGGGGGAGGGAAAAAAAAAAATAAAGGTAAAACTGATATCACAGAATCATATGTCAACACACGACACAAGGACCTCAGAAGGTTTCTAGCCCAGCCTTTTGCTCAAGCAGGGTCAACTCTGGTGTCAGACCAGGCTACTGGAGTTTAACCAGGCTACTTCAGTCTAGTCCTGAACACCTCCAACAGTGGAGATTGTACAGTTTCTTTAAGCATCTTGTTCCACTGCTTGACAGACCTCAACAGTGGGATGAAAAAAAAGAGAGAGATGAAAGATAAAAATCTCACAAAAAAATAGAGGAAGAAATTACCTACTATAAACAAGAAAATTTGCATAGTCAAGGAGTGGTATCTCCCAAGACAGGACATCTATTAGTATTTAACTGATATGGGATATTTCTAATGAAAGAAGATTATGGAGGTAAAGAAAGGGAGAACAGGAAAAGACTTGAAAGGGAAATACTCAACACATAATGCCCATAATAGGCTGACTTTGCTCTTTACCTCCAAAAAGATTCCAAGCTCAAAACATACAGAATAGCCAAGTCATTCTGCAACCATGGAAGTATTCTATTAGCAATAAAGTAAAAAAAAAAAATATTTGTGAATGCAACACCTCTACTTTACTCTTAAACACATCAAAAATATTGTTTACAACTGTCTGAATTCCAAGTACCTTGTGGGTAGGGAGGAAACACAAATCCTCAGAAGGCAATAACAGTTCTTTTATATCAAGAGATACTTATGCCTTAAGAAAAAGACACTCTTACCTGAGAGTCCTCTTCCAGAGCTTGGGCCAGTAGCCCATTTCTCCCTAACAACACAGCTTGATACTACTCATCTCTTGTGGTAAAGGTTTAAGACCTGAAATGTTTGTGATTCAAGACCTGGGTTTGGATTAATGCCGCATAGGACTACATGATGTTCTTGCTACCAGCAATGTCCAAAACCTGAAAATAAGTCAAATCAGAGCAAGTTGTATTTCCAGGAGGTTCAGGTTAAATGGGAATGAACTGTGATGAAACAAATCTCAGATTAAAATAAAGCAATGCATCAAACAAAAAGGCTATGGCTCTACATTTCTAAAGCACAAATGACATGCTGATTGTTACAGCCTGAAAGTTTCATTTTAAAACATAGTACCTGGCTCAGTTAAAATTTCCCCCAACTGCTCCTAAAATTAGTCCATATGCATGAACTTGAAGAGGGCTAGAGTCTTCTAGAAGCCACAAAGGCCAACTAGAAGAAAAACTATGTTTTTCTCTCCCCATTAAAGTTTCTTGATTCTGTGATTTAGGCAGTAAAACTTAGTTCATTGTTAATATGTATTATTTCCCTGTTGGTCACTCAGACAGCAGGCAGGAGGCAGCTGCTGTGGAAGGAAATTAAGAGAGAGCCACAATTAAATGAATCAGGAAATTGAAGATGCTTAAGACAAAAAAAGACTCAAACAGCATTTAGTTTATATTTTCTCACTATGACTATTTCTATTATGAGTGACTCAGAACTCAGCAATGGGTAACAAACCAATTCATAGCTTACTTAAAAGCTAAATCTAATCATACAAAGGCCACCAGAAGCCTCCATCCTTCCTAGAAACATCTTTGGTATTACCAGCAGTACCGAAATAAAAGTTAACAACAAAAAAAAATGTTAAGCACCTCTCCACTCCATGAACAGTGTTGAGATCCCTAAAGCTGCACAGTGAACAGACTTGACTTCAGGCCTAGGTACATGGCTTTCTTCAGCTATGCCAACCCCATCACTGCCAGCCAGTGTGAAGCAGACAAAACCTCCACACAGGGAAGTAGCTTCTCTGGCACTGGCGGGGGGGGGGGGGGGGGGGGGGGGGGGGGGGGGGGGGGGG
>JASSUY010020216.1:2516-18923 GCA_032466535.1 Forpus xanthops
ACACCCCCAAGTCCTTCTCCTCAGGGCTGCTCTGAATCTCATCTCTGCCCAACCTGCAGCTGTGCCTGGGATTGCTCCACCCAGCTGTAGGACCTTGCACTTGGCATGATTAAACTTCATCAGGTTGTCATCAGCCCACCTCACAAGCATGTCAAGCTCCCTCTGGATAGCATTCCTTCCCTCCAAAGTATCAACCAAGCCACAGAGCTTGGTGTCATCAGCAAACTTGGTGAGGGCGCACTCAATCCCACTGTCCATGTCACTGACAAAGATGTTCAACAAGATCGGTCCCAACACAGATCCCTGTGGGACATCACTCATTACTGGTCTCCAGCTGGACATTGAGTGATTGAGAACAGCTCTTTGCATGCGGCCATCCAGACAGTTATCTACCAAGTGGTCCACCTATCAAGTTAATGTCTCTCCAATTTAGAGACAAAGATGTTATTTGAAGCTGCAAGGACTCCCAGCTTCTGCATGAACATCAGATTTCCCAGCACACCTAAACATTGCATGAATGCAGGCTAAGAACTGAGCTTGTAGGTGCTCAGAAAAGTAACAAACAGCATCTCAGGCAAGTAATTCAAAGATCAGCCCATCTTTCATCAGGTTATGCAGGTTTCCCAGCTAGACACTAGGTCTTTCCCTTTTACACTTGTGTGTTTTTGTTAAATAATAGTCTCTCCAGTGATATTTCTTCATGAATTAATTTCCTTACTCCTCATAAAACAACTTTTTTTTTTTTTTCTATAGGAAATGTCTTTATTTCCCAAACAGTACCCTTCAACAGATCAGAACTTAACAAAACAAAGCGCTTTTGCAATGTGCCTGAATTTCACCTATGGAGAAGACATCACAAAACTAAATCAGTGACACATGAATGGCGAGACAGACTTGGTATCAGAGGTTTTATAACACAAGGCAGAGACAGCGACCATCAGCTGCGACACTTTAAGGAAAACCCAAAAAGCATGAATTCCTTAAATTTCAGGACTCTCTCAGAGGACCGCTATCTCACAGCTATGGCTAGAGTGCCATCTACTGACAGGAGCGTCCATTACAATTCCCAAAGTAAAAAATTCGGGAAGCGTTTTCTCCGTGCCAACTGCAGTCAATGTAACCAGAAATTTCTTGTCGGAATTATAACTGTGATTAATTCAACTTGATTTTTATTTTTTTTTTATTTTTTTCTTTAGGACATGTGGGGATTTTCAGTAGACCTATTTGTTTGCATCACCATCATACATCACAAATGTTTAGGGGATTCTAATACTTTTTAGTGTATTTAAATAAAAAAAAAAAAAAGGAAAAAAAAAAAAAGAAGAAGGAAAGCCATTGTATGAAAATCTTGGAGTTATATTATAAATTCAAGTAGGAGCTTAATTTATACTGGGGACAAAAAATTCTCTATAGTAGCCAGCTGTGGATTCAGCATGATTAGGCTGCTTAAATTCAAATGAATATAACCAAATTATGCCATGGGGTTGTCATTTGATATTGCAATTGTTTTCTCTAATCTGCTAGTTTTGAGTTGAAGTACTTCTTGACCACCTGAAGACCCCTCACATGGAAGGAAGATCTTTGCTTTTAATCACACCCCAATTAAAGTGTTCTACTGTCTTAAGATGGCACTTCCAGGCAGCAAGGCATAAAATGCAAACATTGCGTTTTTCCATATAAAGAAACTGGATAGCACATACTGGAAGAAAGAGATTCAGAGAGCAGTTGTCTGACAAGCATTAAGACAAAACCAGAAAAGGGCTTTTTTTGTTCAAACTCTGAGGCAGCTCACCAGAATTTTTATACAGATCTGGTAAAGTCAGTTCTCTATGCAATCATTTCACAGGAGCCCCAAAAAATAGAGTTCTTTCTCTTCTTCCCATCTTGTATAGAGTACAGGGAAATTGACATTACTAATGTATTTCTGCATGCCTCTTTTTCTTTAGAGGATTTAATTGAAAAAAAAAAGCGTTAGAAGCAGTGAAATAAGAACATGCAATGGAAACGGTTAAATGTAAAGAAAAAATAATTGATTGTTGGAATGGAGAATTTCAGACAACTATGGGCCTAGTAATAGCAGTGGAAGATACTCAAGATTGCTCAGACTGGTAGCTCATATGAGAGATTTAGCATGATGTGTGTAGGAAACCTACTGAGTCTAAATAATAATGGTAACTTTCCATGATAATCATGAGAAGAACAGCTACACTGGTGTTAAAAATTATTTGGGGATTTATAAGTTTAGTATTCTGGTGATTATAAGATGAATAGGAAACTGAGACGCATTTTGAACTGAACAATGTCCAAAGAGGGACTTGAATGAGACTGAGGTAACACAGCCACTGCACTCATAAGTACACTTTCCTGGAATGTCTGCCAGGAAACAAATGAAAAGGCAATGGCAGTTTGTGACAAGTGCAAGTCTTTTAAAGTGTGTTTTCACTATAAAATGAAATCCTTCATGCCTATAAAAGCAATTCTGCATCTCAAGACAGTAAGATCTGTTCCTGATCTGCAATTTCCTGGTTATGAGAAAGAAACGCTCATGGTGTTTTCATGAAATGGACTATGGCTGAAGTGGGAAAGTTCAAAAATGTTCACAAGCTGCAACAGAAGGAAAGAGAGAGATCAGTACAGAAGTTACCACCCAAGGAGTCGGAACAAACAGGCATGAGTCAGCGCTGAAGACCAGATTTTAGATTCCATCTTTAAAAAATTTATCTGCATTCCCATGTTACATGTTGATTTCAATGGAATCTGTAAATGACTGATTGAAATCAGAGCTGATTAGTCTGAATTTAACCAATCTTACTTATAGCAGGTGACCAGAAAAAATACCTCATTTGAGCAACTTTTCTTTTTCAAGGATACAGGGTTACAAGCAAGAGGCAAATGCATTAATAAATTAAAAGCCAGGAAGGGCAGAACAGCTTTACATACTAAGCTGCAGGTGCACATCCCACTGAAATAAGTGAGAGTTTTTTGAATAAGCTTCAATGAGCTTTACATTAAACTATTTAGCTGGGAGTTCAAGGTGAATATCTCCTGATGAGAGCTTGTTTACCAGAAGTTTGCATTAAAATACTGAAGGAATCAGCACACATATCTTAATAAGCTAGGAAATTTTAAATATTATTTAGTTCTAGTTTTACAAGTTTTTTATCTGAACCTTTGGTATATTTTCTGGTAACCTCAGTTTTAAAGCCAGTTTGTAAATGTACACTTTCTAACTTACATTAGCCACACAATTGTAACAGACTCACGACACAGCAGATACCTGGAACATGCTGCAAGAGATGTTCATAAAAAATGGAGGAAAGTTACTTTGCTACTACATTTTTCTTTTACTATTTTCATATTTAAAATTGTTCTGCTATGCTCTCATCACCTCTCAGGATTTTTATTGCAATGCCAAAGACTTTGAGATTAATGTTCCTCCTACAGGATAGTACTGTGCACGGGAGTAGCTGAACTGAAATGGAATCTTCTCCATCATTTCTAATGCATTAAATGAGGCCAGTGTATGCCTATATCAATGCAGTATTTTAGTAGTGAGTAGCATATAGCATTATAGCTACTGCTAGTACACTAAATAGCTAGTATATACTATAGCTATATAGTATTATGTAGCTATAGCTAGTATATAGTAGAATCTATATAGACTATAGCATATAAGGAATCTTCTCCATCTCTTTAAATGCATTAAATGAGACCAGTGTATACCCGTATCAATGCAGTACTTAACAGTGAACAGCATATAGTATTATAGCTATAGCTACTATATTATATAGCTAGTAAAACTATAGCTATACAGTATTATACAGCTATAGCTAGCATACAGTAGCGAGTGAGGCTCTGAATCTGTGAAGAAGGAGTCAGTGAACAGAGCTGCCCGACCTCTACTGGCAGCAAAACCATCTGCTCCCAGGATTAATTAGTGAACAGAATAACAAAATTTCAGTAAAACTTCCTATGCCTATGGATTTTTGAGGAAAAAAAAAAAAAAATCTGACCAATGAGTAGCACAGACAACACATGAGAGAATACATTTTAAAACTGAAGTACTAAATTTGAACTAAGGGCAAAATTCCCTGTAAATGTGACATAGCAAGAGAAAATTCAAGATAAACTCTTTAGTGAGTGCTACCTACACAGAATTTCAGAACTATTGTATCAATTGCTAGTCAAATCAAAAATCTTATCACAGAAAAATATATGTTGGAAATTATTCAAGTGTCTCTTAATGGTCTTATTATGAAAGGGAGTAAAAAATCATTTAGAGTTGTTTAAATAAATAATTTCAGTCTTCATGATTTTCTTTTGTAGAAAACATGCTAGATTCAAAAATTATATACTTTGATAAAAAGTACATTTAATAAAAAATATCTAATAAAAAGTAAAAAACTTCATTGAAAATAGATATGTAGCAGGAAAAGAGGAATAAGAAGTTTTACTCCCACACACACATTCTAAGGTAAAAATAATTAAAAAAGAGTATTTCTGTAGAACTGCAGAGTAAAAAAGCCTCCTTTCATCAATTTTGCAATCAATAGATTAGCTGTTTCTTTGCAAATCAAAGAAATCTGGGTGTCAAAATGAAATACATTTTGGGCAGAATCTTATATACATGTAGCTCCCAGGAGTCAATTGTTTTTTGGCTTAGCATTTCTCTTCTAATAACTGATTGAATTTATATGAAAGCTTAGCATTTGTTAAGAGAAATAAGCATGTACCATTTTCTGTGTTGTTCATAAATTGTTGTCTGTAAAATAGATGTAATCGTATAATAAACCCATAATTTTTCTTTGCTTACTCATGAGACTGGAAATTCAGATATAATAAGAAGAATCAGAGTCCTTATATGTATTTCCCCCTTTGATCTTCTTTCCACTTTCATCTTTTTCATTTTCCTTTGCCTTTTTCCCTTTCCTTTTCCTTCACAAAAAGTACAAAATTCTTGCCATCTTGTGGTCAACAGTAGTTATTATACTATCAAACAAAAACATGGGACAGACTGCATATAGTATAATGGTCACCATATGGAGAGCTGCAACTTCAATGAATTCAAGGAAAAACGGAACAAAATTTTTAGTTATAAAGAAAATGTCATACACCCGTGCTGTATAGATAAGAAGTATAGAAATGGCTCAGAGTAAGAAAGAATGAAGTAGGGTGGACTGTACATTCTTGGATTCATCATATACACTGTAAATCACTGGAGATGCCAGGAATATTTTCTTCTGGGAAAAAGCTGATGTTTATAATAAAATTCACATGTTTTCATAAAAAAAATTAGACTAAGGTGAGCTGCGAAAAACTCTTAAGGCTGTTATGGATCAGCAAAGTATCAGTTTTCAAATTGCCCAAGAAATGAAATGTGAAATGTTTAGTAATTACAACTATCACAATAAACACAGAAGATAAAGGCAGCAATTTTTGTTGCCAGGAGCTTCTCACAAGATGTGGACAAGCTGTAGTGGTCAACTCCCTGCCTGAAGGAAAGTCCCCAAGGAGAGACACTCTCCAGGTGGTACACACTTGACAAAGCAGCTCCTCTGTCTACCTTTTCACATTTCATGGTGGACAGATAAAAGATGTCATATCTACGCTCTGGCTATTTGTGGCTGCTAAAACAGTCAAAATTTTTTTTCCTAATTTATGCAGGCAGCCAGCCTTATTCTCCCCTGACTGCCAGATCAGAGCTTCCGCAATACAAGAGGCAGATTCAGATTCTTTTGGCTTATGCAAAGACTTAACTGTCTGGTGCTGTGTGAAGAAGCAGTTCTTTTCCTTAAAGAAGTTCAGGTTGTCTTCACTGCTATGATCTTGTAACTTTTTCCCCAAGTTTTGCAACTAATTCAGTGGGGATTTTTTGCATGCCATCGCATGAACCAGCTAATGCCACTGTTCTGATATGGAAGAAAAATTCTCCGCAAAAAAGATGCCATTCTTTCTTGTGCACTTCAGATGATAAGCTCTCATGTAAGCCCCTGATGCTCTACTGGTAGTGATATGTGCTTGAGAATTTCTGGAAATTAAAAAACTCTTAACAATCCAGACAGGGTACTTGAAAATTAAACCCACCTAGGACTTTTCCCTTGCACCATAGGCTTACTATCATGGAATAATTCATGTCTACATAATTAACCACTTCTGTTCCAAGAGAAGGTGACTGCATCCATAATACCTATTAAAATTGTCCTTGGCTCAAGCTAATTCCCAAGCCATGCTTTGGTATTGCCAGGTAAGTGATAGTTAGCTCAAGCCAAAATTATCACAGGAACTCTTCTAACAATTTCTATTTTAGGTAGTTGATGTCCTGAGCCTGGGAACATTCTCTGATTCAGTTTAATGACTATTAGGTGTACCCAGATATTTTCACCCCAGATTATGGCAGTAGATTCGACTGTGAATCCTACAAGTGAAAACTGAGTTATAAATGATCTTGTTATTTGAAAAGGGGTCATTATACCCATTAATTGTAATGAAGCTCCTATCTCCAAACAATATTGTTTCACCTTATTCTTTCTATTACCTACTTGAAGACGAGAAAAAAGGCTAAGGGAATTCTGTTGAATGAGGAAAAGAAACTCGTATGTGGTATGATTTAAATGGTGCTGGAAAAGTGTTGGCTTTTTTTCCTACTATTGCCTTAATGTCTATCAGTTCAACTTCACTCAGCAGTGTATACTTGCAGCTCAAAAAGACTATGATATCCTGGCCTGCATAAAAAGAAACATGATCAGCTTCATGACCAGGTTGAGGCAGGTGATTGTCCCACTCTACTCTGCTCTTGTGAGACCCCACCTGAAGTACTGTGCTCAGCTCTGGGGCCCCCAACATAAGAAGGGCGTGGACTTCCTGGATTGAGTTCAGAGTAGGGCCACAAAGATGATCAGAGGGCTAGAGCACCCCTCCTGTGAAGACAGGCTGAGAGAGTTGGGCTTGGTCAGTCTGGAGAAGAGAAGGCTCCAGGAAAACCTCATAGCAGGCTTCCAGTACCTAAAAGAGGCCCTAACAGGAAAGCTGGCGAGGTAGTTTTTGACAAAGGCATACAGTGATAGAGCAAGGGGGAATAGCTTTGAACTGAAGAAGAGCAAATTTAGATTAGATATTAGGAAGAAGTTCTTTATTCTGAGGGTGGTGAGGCACTGGAACAGGTTGCCCAGAGAAGCTGTGGCTACCCCATCCCTGGCTGTGTCCAAGGCCAGGTTGGGTGGGCTTCGAGCAACTTGGTCCAGTGGAAGGTGTCCTTGCCTATGGCAAGGGGTTGGAACTGGATGATCTTTAAAGTCCCTTCCAACCCAAAGCACCCTATGATTCAATGATAGCACCACAGCTAAAATTAGGACATGATATCCTACAGATGGAATGCTGGATTTCAGTTCTGCTCGGGTGAATTATAAAAAAATTAAAAGTGCATATTTGTTCATAGAGATCTTCTACATTGTTAAAAAAATCAAAGACACACTAGCAATAAAATGTTCAAATATTTTTCAGTGAAAACAAGGTCCATTGTACCCTACCTGGATTCAATGGTACATAGGTCAAGACAACAGATTTATTTCTAAGAAATTTGGAATTTCTATTACAAAATTAAAAGTACAGTATTGAAGCTGAAGTAGGGGCAATTTATTTTCAATCAAAGGCAACAGTCATTAAAATGAAGCAAGTCCATGTAAGGATGATATGGGTTATTTTTGATTTGAGGATTTAATTTAATATTTATCCTAGCATTAATCTTCTTTGCATGAATATTAAGAATTAGGTAGTCTGAAACTAGGCAGCAATATTTGGATGTCAAAACCTTTTCCAACCAGTATTCCACTGGTGACAAACCTGAAGAATTTATTTAAAAATTGTGAATGTTCATTCTAAAAAAAAAAAAAAAAAAAAGATGCTAACAACCATGCCAAGAAATACAAACAGAAGTATACTTGTTCATGACTCATTTTTAATCATTGTTGATTGCATATAAAAACCATCCCAAAAGGTACAGACAGTCTCTAACAGCAATGTCCCTATGATCTTGGCTACAAAAAATGTAATCATGAGAAGTATTGAACAAGAAGATGCAGGCTGTGCCTGGAGCAGAGATGGATAGATGGAGTAGAAAACAACAGGGTACGGCTCTATTCCAGTAGTATGGATCCAAAATCTCAGTTCAAGGCATGCGCTGTAACAAGCTCCTAACTAACCACAGGCAAGCTTAGGTCCTCAAGTTTTAATCTGGAAAAAAAAACAAAAAATCTAATTGCATGACAGAAATGAGTCCTGGCACATTACATCAACTTTGATTTGGATGATCAGCATCACCATGGAATTCCAAGCAAGCCTCCGGTCTTGTCTAGACTATGGTCCAAATACAGACCTACAGCCTGGTTTGGGGATGCCTGTTGATAACGTACTTGAGAACAATTACTTTTGTCTAGAAGTTAAACAAAACTCTTTATTTCCTGTATTCACGACAGATTTTAAGAAAATTATGTTCAGTGACAAGTTTTGGTAGCAAAACCTATGCTACCACATCAACAACTTGTAGTTCTTTTAACAGAATCATTATGTCTCTCTTTCAGGCTAGGAAGAGTTTCGATTGTTGCAAAAAGAGAGTCACCACTGTATTAAACGTCAGAAAGTTCTTCTGAGTATTATATAGTTGCTTGAGCACAGGGAAAATAAAGCTGAATTCAGATTGATTAGAAACTACCATATGCATTGATTAATATTAAACATATGTAGCAAAATTATTTACCATTTGTTATATAGCATAAACTTCAGAATGCTAGCAGAATTTTAAAAAGTCTTTGCAGCCCATTATCATGCAGTAGCATATGAAATTTGAGCAAAACAAGACTAACAACTTGTTTTGATGAAGCACATGTATGTTTCTGTTATAAAGCAAACATATAACACAGTTATTTGATCTGCAAGAACTCAGTTGGGCAATATACAATTTCAGAATGAATGAGCAGTTTATTCCTCATTCACCTGTTTCTTCAGAGCAGCCTTAACTGCTTTTCTTTGTACATGTCTATGTACACCTCAGGTTTCTTCTGTACCCAGATTTCCAAAATGCATTCAAGTCCCTTGCTGCAATGCAACAGGGTAAATGTATAGCTATATATATATATATACACATATATATATATATACACATATATAACTATTAGCTTTGCCTCAGCAAGAGTAACCACATAACCAACACAAAAAGCTGAAAGATTTCAATTCTAAGGCATCGTGATAGGAGTACTTTCTCTCAGTGTTTATGGCAGTTGAGCTATGGTGCTGCCTAATGAAATTTCCTTTACTGGAAAACCCCTGAAAAAAATCAGAAAAACAGGGAAAGGCCTGCTTGTTTCATCATGTTTTGAAGGACGGAGCGGGTGGATTACATGTGGGCAGACAATGTCAGAGCTGTAAATTCTACTGAGCTGATGGAAATTAAGTCATCTGTTTTGACTTTTAGGAGATATCCTACATACATTTTGCATATCAGGAATCATAGAAACAGCTATATTGGAAAAGACCTGTAGGATCATAAAGTCCAACTGTTACCCCAGGACTGCCATGTCCCCAAGGGCCTTGTCTGCATGGTTTTTGAACAGTTTCAGGGATAGTGATTCCACCACTGCCCTGGGATATTTTCCTAATATCCAATCTAAACCCCTCCTGGCACAGCTTCAGGCCATTGCCTCTTATTCTATCACTTGTTACTTGGCAGAAGTAACCAGCCACCTCCTCCATCCATCCTTCTTCCAGGAAGTTGTAGAGAGCAATAAGATCTTCCCTGAGCTTTCCCTTTTCCAGACTAAACAACCCCACTTCCCTCAGTTGCTTGAGCTCCAGACCTTCATTTTTCTAATTGCCTTTCTCTGGACCCACTTCAGCACCTCAATGTCTCTCTTGTAGTGAGGGGCCCAGAACTGAGCTCATTATTTGAGGTGCAGCTTCACTAGTGCAAAGTGTGTGATCTTTGCCCTAGTCCTGCTGGTCACACTATTTCTGATACAGGCCATCGGCCTTCTTGGCTACCTGGACACACTGCTGGCTTGTGTTCAACCAGTATTCACTGCTAAAGAACCTGAGAAAAGAATGCAAAGAAGCCCTAATATAGCTACAGGGTATCTATACGCCCCAGCAACCCTGTCACACTACAAGCAATGTGAGAAAAGCCTGCAAAAAAAGGAGAGTCCCAAATAACTGATGACTGGAGAGGGTTGTCAGCAGTGCATAGAAGGACTCCAATTAGGAAAAAAACAAACAAACAAACAAACAAAAAAAAAAAAACAAAAAAAACAAAGCAAAACACCAAGCCCCCAAAAAAGAAAAAGTACATTTTCTCTTTTTCTGCCTTTGTAAATATAACAATTAAGACTGTACACATGTCATGGCTGGAGTTTGCTACCAGGTTCACCCTGCCTGCCACAGAAAAGTGCTCCAGAAAGTCAACTGTGCTTTTGAAAAGAAGTTGTCTGGCTCATCTAACTGCAAAGGGCTAACTAATAATACTCTGTTGGCTTTTCAGAGAGCTTGAAACAATGTCTGTGATAGGGGCTAATTGCCTCAATCACCACTCTCAGGGCTCTCTGGACCTGCTGCTCTACAAGTTAATTATTGTTCAGTGTAAGAAAAATACAGAATTCAGTGTGAAGAGAGCTCACTCCACCCTGGCCACATGCCAAACATCTGTTTTAGTGCTCTGCCTCATCCTGTCACTTTTTCAGTTCTTTTTTTTTATTCACAGAATCTACTGCTTGAATTTTATTTCCTCTTTTACTTTTCACTATTATAACAAAAAAATCAAGATTTAAAGAAGAGCAGGTACAAATATAATTTTGTAAGCAAATGCAAGCAGAACCAGAAGTTTGAATTTGGCTGCTACACAGTTCAGGGGATAGAGGAGCTGCTGTAACCCAACTGAAATGCTGAGCCAGTGAAGATCAATATAAACTTTCTGCTTCCATGTCACATACAGTGTACAGAAAGGACGCATCACTTAAGGGTAAAGTAGTCTGGCCTATAATAGTAAGACTAAGTTGACATTTTAAAGATACAAAGAAAATTATTTGCATTTGGAACTTAAAAAACAAACTGTTGTGGAACTCATGACCTTTCCTTGGGTGATATACTTGATTGCTGAAGGCTTAACTCAGAGGATAGCTGTTTCTTACCAAGGAACATCTTAGGTGTCCAATATATCTGAAAAACAGATCAATTCCTTGCATAACTAGACAATAATTCAAGATCTTACTTTTCACCCTGACTTTTAAAGATCACAGACTATATTAAAAATTAAAGTGACTTGTCAGGGTGATGGAGCACCTGAAGCTTGTCCTCAAAGCTTTAATACAAACTAAGTAAATAGTCTCAACCACTCCACTAAAGTGCCTGGTGCAATTTGGCCTGTGAGTGCCTCATTCTTTCCTGGCAGCTTCAGTGGGAGAACTGTCTGCAGGTTGCTTCAGGCATTTGGTAATGTTTGAAAGGAGAAGGCATAGTTTTTGAAGCTGCTCAGAGTGAAGGAAGCTGATCCCACATGTCCCACCTTCTGGGATATCTCTAACTTCCCCCAATAATTTCAGAGAAAACATGAAGAAATCACTTCCTCACAGACCCATCTCAATCCAGAATCTGTTGCAGGGTCTCAAGCCTAAGCTTTGAGCTTCTAAAATGGAAATTTGGAATCCTTCATCCAGGGCTTTTTCTTGGTTAGTCTGTGTACTCCACATTTGGCTACTGGTGGTACTTGACTCCTTTTCCGATAAACTGGACTATTCATTGTGAAGGGGTTAAACTTAGGAATTATGTTATCAAGAATTTAATTTTTGAAACTTATTTCCAGATACATTTGCAATAAGAGATCATCTGCAGATTCCTTCATCGATCGGGGCTTTCTGAGCCCCTGTTCTCCGTATGATCAAATGTAATCGCAGAATATGTCAGATGGTGGCAGCAAAGGACTTCCAATGTTGGGATTTAGCGGTGTGCATCCAGCATACTTCCTGTTTATCCTTTGTTTTGTTTTCAAGTACCACCTATGATTAGGAGTAAATATTGCACTGCATTTGTTTCAGCAAGAGAAAAAAATAGCAAGCACATGGCTTATTGTTTGTTTCTCAGAAAGAAACTAGAAATTGGATGTACCTCTCATAGCACAGGCAAATAGAAGAAAAAATCAAATGGGTAAATAAAAGCAAACAAAACAAAAAAGTAAATAGAAAAATTGTTATATAAATCTGTAATCCCCCAGAGAGCAAGGTATTCCTTGGATGGCTTTGCCTAGATGTTAGAAGAAATTCTAACATATACTGACATAATATGTATTATTTTCTTAACATGTTCTCAGTCTCACTGACATAAAAATAATTACACTGGCAAAACAGGCAGGTGTTTTTTTTTCTTCACTTGCTAGGGCTCAGCTGCAAATAAAGAATCAGGTCTGAATCTAGAACGTGCAGGACATAGAAGATTTTCATTATTTATAGATGAGATTTCATCATTTAAGAGGCTTAAGATGGATGGCCCTGTTTGGTACTATTGCTCTGCATTATGCTTCAGCTCCACAACTGTGGGCAAATAATTAACAGCAAGGTCAGATATTGCCTAGAAGAGACTTTAAATCAGATTGAGGAGAAGAGAAAAGCAAAAGAAATATACTATTAAATTAGTGTGCAAGCCAGCACCAAAGCCTGCTATCTAGCTTGAAAACTGAATACAGCTCATATCATACTACACTAACTAGCACCAAACTAGTTTTGAGTGTTCCTTCCTTTGAATGTTACTATCTAGATCACTGGTTTACTACGAACTGAGTTTAGATGAATCCCTATTGGGTAAGAGAGTGAAGTTTAGATTTAAATTTCAAAAAAAAACCCTCTGATTCTGCAAAGGACTTTCCTGTGGCTGGACACAGGTGCTGGCACAGAGAATTAAGGTCTTCAGGGGGAGTACGTGAGATCCCCATGGGTCTTGCAGAAGAAGCTGGATGACTGAGACTGTATATCCTAATAAATCAAGAAGTTGTGTATATCCCTTCCCAATTGCATCATGTTTACCTTCACTTCACAGTTTATGCCATGAAGAAGAAAAAAAAAAAAAAAAAGAGCTAAGACAAAATAAAATGGCACTAAAAGTGAAATATGCATGTATTTTTGAAATATTTTAGACAGAAAATAATACTAAATTATAATAAACAGAAACCAGAAATGGAAGTTAGAAGCACATTCAGTCAGTACCTGGAACAGCTCAGAAAGAGACCAAAGCACTTCAGATAGCTTCAGTTAAATCACATCAGAAACCCTGAAAAACCCCAGGGCACAGCCACAGGTAATGGACTACAGTGATGTAATTTTATATGATTTAGGAAAATGTAGCATTTGGGGAACGCTTCTGGATGATGCAGTGGAACTCATTACTGTATTGGCTGTTTTATGTACTGGGAAGCCGAGACGGGGGGAAACAGAAAGCTTAAAGTCTGATAGATGCCTAAAACCAGAACCAATCTAGTGTCCCTAAATTAGGCCATATGGTTTCAGAAATAATTAGGTTAAGTAGTGTCATAAACCACCATACAAAATATACAAGTCTGCATGCCACTAGGAATTATCAACAGAAACTGGCAAAGATTTGCAAGGGAGTAATTAAATTGCAACCTGAGAATGACCTGAGAGTCATTAAACACCCTATGGCAATAAGCACAGCTGAGAACCTTTGCAGATAGTGACTAATAGGGATAAAAAATCTTCGCAAGAATGTAGGATGATTCCAAGCTGCCCTCAACAGGAAAGAGAGTCAGGAAGGAAGAGAACAGCATCCTATTTTTCTTTCTGAAAGCTTCTGTGTTCTAAGTAAACACAGCTTTTTCTTTTTTTTCCCTTGGTGCTACATGTTCCATCTTCTCAATCTTAGCATCATTGCAGAGAAAATGAAAGAATGGAAAGCTTTTTTCTACACAGGAAAGTAAAGATTTGTTTTCTGCGGGCAAAGGCAGACAACTCAGTGAAGTGGCATAATTATAAGTGTTCTATTTTTGAAGATTTAAAGGAAATTTCAGATTTTTCTTATTCAAGGAGCAGGGTCTGCAGTAGAACTGTGGCAAATTTCTCACAGCTGCAATGAGAAAAATATGCATAGCTCTGAAGTATTACAGACCAAATCTTGTGCACAATTTCAAGGTCATATGTTCTGAGTGATACGTCCTTTCTCTTTGGCACAGTGTATATATAGATGCACAAAGTAAGGGAATCCTAATTTGCATTACCTTGTGACAAATGTATATTAATATATATATGAACAATATATATTTGATCAACAAATATGATTAATATTTGATCATAAATATATTTGATCAGTAAACTTTGAAACTGTTAAAGGAGAGAGTATTGAAATTCCTAAAGCAATGAGAAACTTACATGGTGCTTCCTGCCAAGACCTTGAAATGCTCACTATTTCTTTCAACCTTCAGCATAATATTGGTATCTTGAAGTTCAAATGGCAAGATTATTTATCTATTTCATTACCTAATTTTTTAAACCTCAGCTTCAGAAATCCTGTGGCTATAGGCAAGGTAAACTGGAAAAAAAATACTAAGAAGGTTTAGCAATGGAAATACTAAAAACCTTAAAACTTGAATTGTGAAGAAACAAAACACGACTCTGTTGTTTTCAAATCAAAGAGGTAAGTTGTCATTCACAGCACTACAGAGCCCCCATGAGAGTCAGCTGAAATGCAGGTATTACAAACTCTCCTTGTTGCCCACACTCTCTTTGTGATTCTGGCTCCTATGCTGTGTCATCCAGTCTTGAAGGTAGATGAATTGTCATTTCCCTAAATAAGAAACCAAATGCACTAAACATTGCTGAATATTAGAGTGCCAGTGTAATACGGGGTCATGCAAATATTTTGGCTAGAAAGCAAGAAAATGCAGGGAAGAGCAACCAACTCCATCTGCAAATATTACCTGTCAAATGTACTTTAAGATATGCAGTGCTTTATGCTAAACAATTCAGCATGAGAAAGTGTGGGGCAAGAAACCAAGGGGATAGTCCAATTAATGTGTAATTAATTCAAAGTGCAATTTCCTCCCACTGAGAACAATGTACTTGTCTCAGTAGGACTTTTAGAAAAAAAGGAAATAAGAGACTCTCATAATTGCAATAGGTAGGTACCCACCTTGCTGCTCAAGTGCTTAATTACTTTTCTGCTTTCCTGATATTAAATTTATACCTAGGCAGCTCAAAAATGTCCTACAGTCCAAAACCATCACAGCAACTGTCAGTACTCAATAGACAGTTCTGAAGTGAGGTCTCTGCACACCTGGTCTGCCTTGAATCATGAAAGGGGCCATCCCTTGAGCCAAAATTTCAGTTTAATGAGAACAGAACATCTTGGAAAGGTCTGTGCCATTGCGAAGAAGAAAGAATAGCCAGCAGCAGCCCTAATATATTTCTATTTCAAATACAGAAGTCTCTTCGGTTTAGTCATAGCAAAGTATGTCAGCATTTTTAGAAACTACTAGGTCTCCAAGCATGGTACCATGCTTGACCATTTAGATTTCCTTCAAAAAGGTGGGATAAGAAAGAGCGGACTACATGGAACACAAATTAGCCACAATACATGCTGCTGTACTGGAAGGTGCTTTAACAGTACAGTGACTCTGAGCAACCTGGTCTAGTGAAATGCATCCTGTGGCAGGGGGTTGAAATAAGATGATCTTTTAGGTCCCTTCTAACATAAACCATTCTACAACCCTGTGATTCTGTGATGTGCTGTTGAATATAAGTGCTAAAATTGAAACATTTGCAGTGAGCCCAAACTTTAAAGTGACAGGTACTGATGATTTAGTTGTTATTGATTTCAGCTGGAATTATTGGACTAGCCATCTACTAGAAAAGGTTGCCTTTTGTGAAGTAGTAAAGGATAGATCCTCATTTTAAAATAAATTACCTTTTCTATTAAGAACTACAACCTCATAGCTAAATCAATGAGGAAATAATGACATACTTGGTGCACTGAAATGTACAAGATCTTCGGGAAAAATATAATAAAAGGTTCTCTTTCATATGCTCGTTAACACAGCCTCATCATCTGGATATTATTACTTTGAGCATGCAACTGAATTTACGTGATTTTGATCCTGAAAAGAAAATGTAATGGCTTTGTTATTACCGTACCCTTCAACTCATTGTGGAGTTGTAAGTGAACATTATCTCAATTACTTTGTTCTTCACAAGCAGGTTTGTTTTTTTTTTTTCCTTCTGAAATAATTTAGAAATTTTCAAACACAGGGAGACTGATAACATTTTTATCATCTCTCTCTTACAGCTATGTATATTAACATACACACAGAACCAGATAGCATAAAGATTGTTGCCCAGCCTTCCAGCATTGTTATCTACTTGCAAACAG
>JASSUY010020217.1:2857-22037 GCA_032466535.1 Forpus xanthops
AGGACAATCTGCTCCAAGATTTTGCAAGGCACAGAGGTGAGGCTGACTGGTCTGTAGTTCCCCAGCTCATCCATTTTTCCCTTATTGAAAATGGGGGATATATTTCCCTTTTTCCAGTCATCTGGAACTTCTCTTGACTGCTATGGTTTTTCAAATATGATGGACAGTGGGTTAGCAACTTCATCTGCCAGCTCCTTCAGGACCCGCAGATGGATTTCATCAGGTCCCATGGACTTGTATACACTCAGGTTCCTAAGATGGACTCGAACCAGATCCTCTCCTACAGTGGGCCTAGGGTTTTCATTCTCACAGTCCCTGCATCTGCCTTCCAAGATTTGGGTGGTATGGTCAGAACATTTTCCAGTGAAGACTGAGGCAAGGAAATCGCTAAGAACCTCAGCCTTCTCCATATCCATGGTAGCCAGTTCTCCAGATGGCTTCTGAAGAGGGCCAACATTGTCCCTAGCCTGTCTTTTATGTGCAATGTACCTATAGAATCCCTTCCTGTTGCCCTTAATATCCCTAGCCAAGTTTAATTCTAACTGGGCCTTAGTTTTCCTAACCTGGTCCCTAGTTTCCCACACAACATCCCTTCTTGTTATCTTTCACATTCCTAGCCAAGTTTAATTCTAAGTGGGCCTTAGCTTTCCTAACCTGGTCTCAGCTTCCCGGACAACATCCCTGTATTCTTCACAGGCTGCCTGCCCTTGCTTGCACCTTTTATAAGCCTCTTTTTTCCTTTGAATTTTTCTCAGCAGCTCCTTATCCATCCACAGAGGTCTCCTGACCCTACTGCTGAACTTCTGTCTAGTTGTGACACAACACTCCTGAGCTTGTAGCAGGTGATCCCTGAATGTCAAAGCAAAGTCTCAAGGGAAGATAGATCAAAAAGTTTTACTAGTGAGATTTAGGAATGTGTTTAAGAGGGTGGCTGAGGGTGTCAGAAAAATAGGCTTATACCAACTGAGTGGTACAATGTGCTTTGTTTCTTACTGGTACTTTGCCCTCATTTGATTTCCTTTCAGAAGTATCAAAGGAACATTCAAAGGGAGGGGAATTAACACCGAGGAAAAAGGTTTTGCTGACAAGAATAAGATGAAGCAGAACAGTGAGGAAGAAGAACTCTGGTAGACAATCCACCAAACGTCTGCCTTTTCCTTTAAGAGTGTCAACAGGTGGCAGTAACAATGGCCTCTAGGCACTTCAAATGGAAGACTTGATATTTTAACCCACACTGCCACCTGGCTTCGTTATTGCTTCCACATGTGCATCAGTAATACTCATCTGTTGCCTGTATTAAAGTTGTTCCTGCCAGTCAGAATCTCAGGTAATGAGTCAGACATCTTATATACTGTATGATAATTCTGCTATAGAGACGTAGGCAAAAGCTACTAGATTCTCTTTACATAGTCATCTTTGTAACACAAAATCATTATTGAGATTTTTAAATAAGAGATTTCTCCATCTTGCAAAATTTGTATGAGGGTAGGTTCTTCCCAACTGTGTTTAATTTTCTACTGATGAATTTCTCATTAACTTTCAACTGCATCCTCCTGGAGTATATTTAAGAGGTAAAAAGGAAGACTAAGTTGTTTGAGGTGCACTGTTGAGACATGCTGCAATTGGAAAAAAGGAGTCTTCCATTTTCAATGAATGAGAGAATATAGAACAACCAGCTTCTTTTTCTTCACTAAATTTCTACTATCAGCTTCACTACCTGCGCAACATGAAGGTAAATATACACACACCTTCAACATAAGCACCCTAAAAACTTTTTCTTCTGCCTTTGAAGAAAACACTAAGTCTTATTTGATCTTTAGAATCTACTTTCAAACTGAAAAGAGTTACTGTGTCCCAAATCTTGTATACAAAACATGGTGAGGACACTAATGTTCAAAGCAGGTATATACACCTAGTGCTAGGATCCATGGTAGCCTACCTCTGGGTGTAAAATACAGAGATGTATAAAACTGTACCTTAGCCAACATGGCCAGGTGTTGGTTCTGTACGATGGCAGTGCGATATGTTGCTAATCCTCCTTCTTCCAGAGTGGGAAACAGGTAGTACAAATGGACACTGGCAAAACAAATATCAGATCAGCTGCTGTCAGCATATGGTTAAATATGTGTCATGTATGCTTCTAGGAAACAATGCCTTTCCCTTAGATCCTAGCTGATAACACAGGTCCCTTCCAAGGTGGCAACACAGTTTCTAATAAGGTAAATAAACAAACATTAAAACAATGCTCAAGAATATTTGACTGGACAGCACTGGCAGCCAGGGAGGAAGACTGCCATTTCTCTACTAGGCAGCACATAGCCTCTAAATCCCTGGTACAACAATTCAGTTCCATCATTTGAAGGTGTCTACACAGCAGCAGCAGTGGGTTCAGCAAGGTTGACACCTAGAGGATGCTGAAGAATAAAGCATAAGGGAACAATTAGCCTTGAGAAACTGCGTTGCAGGCACACAATGCTTTAAGATGATAATACTGATTCAGGCTGAATGGAGCCAACAGAACTCAACAACCTCCAGTATTTATCAAATGTGTGAAGTCATTAATATCATGGTGGGGGAGGGGGAAGAGGGAGAGGCAGGAGTAAAAATCACAGACTTTTTACTGCCTTTGATGATATATGTGATCATGCAAGTAAGATACTTCATAAAACAGAAAGATAAATGATTCTGAATATCTTCCACATGACTATCTAATCCATGTCAAAAAGAAGTTAACACAGAGACGGTTTTCAACATCTCACAAGTAGATGGCACTAATTATTAAAATACTTTATTAACCCAGCACACAGGAAGAAAAGTGCAGATAAATTCAAGATTATTTAAGGACAAAAACTGATACAAAACTTAGAGGCAATCTATTCAAATATCACAATTCACAAAAGTAGAGACCTGAAGACTTAAAATAGGTGCTTACATGCTCTATTGAATAGAAATGTAGCTCAAGGTTTTTTCTGAATCAGACAAAAGTTAGCTCGGAATGCCAGCTGATGGTTGATGAACAATGAAAAATGCAGGACATTTTAATCAGCAAATCTTCTATCTTATCAGCCTGTACTGTTGTATGAGAGAAAAGGCCATGGGTTTTAAGGGCAGTGGAGACCTTTACAGACTTTCAATAATGAGTAGCTAATGGCTAGTAGAGGCCAGCAGAGAATTGAGATATAAGGGCAGTTCATATAACAAACTTGCTTTAGAGAAGCTTTATAGTAAACAAGACTACTCCTATATTAAAAAAAGTAGAACAAAGCACCTCAAAATGGATTAGAATCTTTTTTTTTGTGTAAACTGCCTGCTGCTAGTACTCAGGCAAAAGAGGTCCATGGAGGTAACTGATAATATCCGTGTATTTTTCATCAATTTCAGAATACTCAAACCAGACCAAAACTGGAGCAATTTTTGCTGAACTCTAACTTTTTATTATTAGTTTTAAATAAATTATATTTGTGTTTGACTATTTTCTTTACATATAGACATTAAAGCCTATGTATAGACTACAGCCCTTATAACTAGAAATATAAGAACTCCAACACATTCAATATTACCATTAAATGCTTTTTACTTGCAACTAGAGAGAAAAGAACCCATGGAAACAAAATGGTATGCCAGGAAAAATATCTTCCCATAAAAAAAAAAAAAAAAAAAGGCACAAAGTTCAAGTCATCTGTAGCTGAATAATCTCTAACTCCAATCAACTTGAAGTTGCACTCCATGAAAAAAATTCTAGTTTTTCCTTTTGTAATCTTCCTTGTATTTTCAGCACTGAAGTAATTCTGAAGAGAGCTGTGTGCAGCTCCAACCATCAGGCAGGATTGCAAACATACACAGTCATAAAGCAGACACTGCAAAGCTTAATAAGCTCAGTGGTATGACAACACCACACAAAAGTGAAAACTGTTAAAGAATATCTACCTTGTTAAGAACTCTACCACAGCATCTCCCAGAAATTCTAAACGCTCGTTGTGGTTAATCCTGAAAAAGACATTTAAAAGTTTACTATTAGCTAAGTAACACATTCTGGTTATTTACATAATATAATTAACAGACACCAAATCAGAGCTGATTGCTAATCAGGCATGACAGACATTCCTGCAGCCTCCCCCACCCTCTCTGGGTTACAATCCTGTCCAAAACAGAAGAACCACTACATAAATCTTGAAACTCAGGACTGACACCACCACCTTCGAAATTTTCGTATGTTCCTTTCTGAGCAGCTGCCAAAGCTTAACAAATGAAGAAAGGAAACAGTGACACTGGCTGGCACTGAGGTCAGGCTTCTTTCATCCATGAGAGGGCATCAGGTGATTCAAACAGCCTGGCTTCAGTCTTGTACACGCAAACAGTGTATGCAATTAATATCAACACCTGCAGAGTGTGAAGACTCTGCAACTGATTCATTGGTATGGCAAAGCTATAAGGGAGTAAGTACTTTCATTTTTCATCATAGCACCTTTAAATGCCCTGTTTTCTGCAAATTCCTTTGAGATCCAAAGAAAAAAAAAAAAGGCTGTACAAGAAGATGCATTTGAAGATGCCATTAAGCTAATAGAATAATGTATTTCCTGTGTTTTCCTTCTATCACTGCTCCTGATTTTCCTTTGTTTTGCATAAAGTTTCATTTCCTCCAAGCAGCCTGCTTATCTAACAGAGGACTAACAGGACACAGCAGCTGAAAAAGAATGCGAGTTTGTCTTCAAACATATGCAAATTTCTGCTCTACACATCAAAGCATTTAAGTAGCAACATTCTGACTTCACGTGATTGTAAAAGAATCAAGGCCACTGCCACAACATTTTTTTTTAAATTCAGAAGATCCTTCTCAAGTGTTTGACAGCTTTTATTGTAATTTGCACTCCTCCAGCAATTATATAGTAAATCTAATTTCTGAAATAGCAGACCTTTGCTATGGGCTGAAAGAATTCAAATACCTCTGCTGCATAAAACAAAGTGTGAACAAAACTACAGCTCCTACAAAGATCTCAGAAGTGGGCTTTTATATTTTTGTGTAGTTTTCTGAGAATTAATGCAATTTAGCATTATCTCAACAGGAGTGAAATAAGCTTGAAGCAGACTCTTCAAGAGGAGGGCATGGTCTAACTGAAACAGCATTTGGGCAGCACTGTAACAATAATTAATTCAGAACTGAACTTCTCCCATTCCCAAGCTTCCTCCAAAATTATCACTCTTAAAAGGCGCAGTTACAACACTAGTTAACTAAAATACACTCTGCCCTCCAGTTCATTTAGTAGATTTCACATACAACCGCTTCATAGATTAGTTTATGAGCTTTGTTTATTCGCTTTGGATAAATATGGTGCCTGTGGCTATAAACCACATCTTAAACATTATTTATTAACACAGAACTCTTAGTGGTTATTTAAGGATTATTACACCATTAATGTGTTTTGCACATCTTTAAATTTGACTAGTAAATCAGTGAAGCTCATATTCAGTATCACACTCATATTAACAAGCTGCCATACCAGGAAACGTACTACTATGAGGAAACTTGAGATGGAGAATCCAATTTATAGCAGTGATAACAATAATAAAAAAAATCTTATTTTTTATTCTGCAGAAAGCTAAGGTAGCCTTTTAAAAAGTCCTCCTTATTTCAAGCATAAACAAAACAAAAATGTGAAATCCTTCCTCATGAGCTTTCAGCAGGCATGACTATTATGTCACTGCTAATGGAGGTTCAGCATATCTTCATAAAATAAAGTCAATTCAAAATGACTTTTCATTTCAACTATTTACAAAAGCTATTACTGACAGTAAGTTGGTTACTTTTATTAAACATCTCTCTCTGCGACAGCTTCCCTACTTGCAAACATTATTTTCATTACCTGGAAGGAGCTGGATCATCCTGTCCCAAACGGGACATGATATTTATCAGGGTGTTTATCCCTAGGAATATAAACAATACACTATTAAACAACCAACCACTAAATCAATTTGAATAGGCTTAGAAAATAATTACTCAAAATGTTACTTTGTAACTGCTGCTCATGGATCATCCTGTTATTCACAAGGTTTACTTACATCAAGTATAATCCTTACAGACGATCTCTGCCTGACGGTAGACCCATTACAATACTATTGTATTTGTGCATTCAGAAAGCCAGATAAAAATACCACTTTTGCATAAAAAAAGACATTTCAAACATTACATAAACAATAAAAGAAAACATTTCATTACGGCTGAGTATACTTTTAAGGAATATATTCTGGGAATTCTGCAGCAGACAGACCACATTAATGAGGTGTTTTTACAAAATATCCTCAAGTTTGGTCGCCATGCCAAGCAGCAAATTAAGGAAACAATATTTGCCAAAAAACAAAGAAAATACATCCTCCCATTTATTATCCTTGCTTTTCCTTAGCTCTTTAGTTGTTGATTCATTTGTAGAATATTTTTTTTTTTTTAGAAGGGTCTCACTCATGTCTGTGAGTAACCATAGACATATTCCACTGAGGGGATCTCCCAGAAGAACAATGGCCAAATAAATAAACAAAGGTTTTCTTACTGATTAAGCGAGAGGTGAGAGAAAAACGGTTTTGATATAACAACATACCCTTTTTCCTCATGTGCATGTGGTGAACTTTTCTATCTCCATACTTCGGCTGTCGAATCCCACAGTTGGATAAAGAATTTCTGGCATGATCTGGATTCATTCCAAAGTTTAAGTGATGGCTCGGATGAGTCATGGCAAGCTGTAATGAAGCACAAACAGGATATTTTTATAGGAATATTTTTGCAAATAAAAGGAAAAAAAAATCTTAGACTGGTAGCTAATAATTGTAATTTTTTAGCTTGAAAAAAGGCTGCAATGTGATGTCATCAATCAGCAGCATGGTTCCAGCAATTTAAACATAGTATGTACTATTGCAGATGTCAGAAAGAAGCAATATTTATGCCCAATCATCAGTTTAACTAATTAACTTTCAACAAATTTTCTTCTTTAAAGAAAAATTAGCTTAGAAGAGAAAAAGCATGAACTATCAATTTGCCCTAAGAGTTTTGCTTACCAGCTTTGCTGACCTGCTTTTAACACATTTGCTTATTTAAACATATTCACTCTAACATTGCAGGATAAATATTCATATTAAATCTATGAACAAGTAAGAGCTTCAACCATTCATGTATTTGATTTAGGTTACTTAAATATCTATAGAACTTTCCTACTTCAAACAAACAACAAAGTACATCTAACATGGTTATTTACAGAACTTTCATGACTGTATATGGCCACTCTTCAAGTGGAACTGAACAGTAATGGCAGGACTGATCTGTTTGGTAGAATCATGGAACGGTTTAGGTTGGAAAGGACCCTTAAAGCTCATCTAGTTCCAGCTTCCTGCCATGGACAGTGACACATTCCACTAGACTAAGTTGCTCAAAGCCACATCCAACCTGGCCTTAAACACTTCCAGGGATGAGACATTCACAACTTCTCTGGGCAACCTGTTCCCACTTGTATCATTCTTCCATCTGTTTCCATTTGTACCCTCTAGCATTATCAAAGCTAACTCTGCTGTTGACTCCATCACTACAAAAATGGCAGCAGGATATAGAACTACCGCTACCCTTTATGGCTCCATCCTGCACACTCATATATTTTCTTTTACACATGCACACCTAAAAACAACATGCACCTATAAATGTGTACACACACCTTATATGTAAATCAAGAGATACATGAGCAAATTCAAGCTACAGAAAGTTACTTCTGTAACAAGTGAAGGACTAGTGATGTGGGATGTGAGCAAAGACTTTCCAGTAGTTCATTCAAACATTGTCTATAGCTTTCCAAACACAATACTTAGGGAACCTTAATTTTGTTAGTAAAATTACACCTAATCAACAATAAGAACTTTCTCCAAGTCCTTTTTAATTCCTTCCTAATACTAATAAGTTTGTCATATATGCACATTCTCAACTTCTCCTTCATCTGAAGTGGGTGGCAGATTTCCCTGAATAGTTAAATTATTGTTATCTTTGTTGCCCAGTCTGTACTTTAGAAAGTATATGTCATAATGAAACAGGTAAAAATCAGTGCAAAATTATCAAATAATCTTATGCTTATAAGCAACATGCTTAAATAGGTGACTCATGCTATATACATTTTAAAAAGCTCATTCTCTTCTGGAACATGCTTATAGGTTTTAAATAAATTTGCATTGGGATCAAGCATTAAAAAGTACTTTTGTTACAACTAAATACTAAAATTACTAACGCTGGCACACTTGATTTTATGGTTTCTTCCATTTTCAATTGCAATTTACTTTTTGATTTACATGCTTGGTCTCAACATTTTGAGATTTTTCATCACTGCATTTTTATCTTTCACATTAAAACTATGGCATTCTGCAGACAACCAAATCCACTAGATGCTCAATGTTTAATGTAACTTGCAGTAGGACAAACCCTGTAAAGTTGGTTCTATTTCTAGAAACAACTTCTAGAAAACAGAGAAGCTATCAGAACACATTTTCCTGTAAGACTCTGCTTAACGTAGCTCTGGAGTAAAGTCCTTATACGCATACAAAAACTGCATCTTTTTAACTTAGAGAAAATTCATCTTTCTCAGTCCCAGTCAGTGGAGAGAGCTGATGTTTATTTGAACAGAATTTTCAATTTTCCTTCAGTAATTTCAGGAAAGCACATAAGGGAAAAGGGCCACCATGCCAAGAGTCAGCATTTAGACCTGATCATTTACGAATAAGCACTTGATAAATGATTGGTCATGCAACATGGGTGCATTTAAATATGGAATTCTCCTCTCTCCAGCTCCTGCACTTGTTTGTAAGCGCAAAAATTTTATCACGTACTTGCAGAAATCAAGAGCTGAAATTTGCAAATTCCTTTTAATTAGCTATAAATGCAAAATAAAAGGCAATGCTAAAGTTATTATTTTTTTGGAACAGCAGACTATAAAGGGAAGAAGCAAGGCATGTATGCTCATTTGCATATTCTTCATAAATATCTAAAAAAGAACTTACATGGAAGTAGCAATGTACCTGACAATCTTTCCAGTAAGCATACTTTTATCTTTCTACACATTACAAGCAAATCCACACCTGCCACTGGAGCAAATGTAGGTGTATCCCTGTATGCACAACAGATGTCTCTATTTAGAAGCCTCTTAGAATAAATGAAACTTTTGAAAGACTGCAGTGCAATCAAGTATGTCCAAGTTGTGGCAATGCAATGCATTTCTCCAGTTTGCACAGCGGTTGGGGTTATGGATAAACTCTGTAATATCAGGAGGACAAACCAGCAAGTAGGCCTTTTTTTATTTTATATCTTACCTGCAGCAAGCATCTATCTCGAAAAGTATAGCCTATCAATTTGTCCAAATGCATCAGACACTGATGGTAGCGGACATGGTGGGTGAGGACAGGAAGCATCATTGCATGCTAAAAAAAAATAGCAATAGGGAAAAAACATTCAACTTCACTATACAGAGTATTCAGTTTTGACTAACCTATAAATACAAACATTCCCCATTCATCACAACACTGAGTTTTACTGGCCTGTTTAAATGAGAAAAAAAATTAACACTATCTCCCAAACTTCATCATCAGAGCACTTAATTAAATCACATTTGTCCATCTGTATAACCATAATGGAGACACCACCCCATCCAGACTAAATAAATAAATAAACAGAATCACAAAATGGTTTGAGTTGGAAGTGACCTTAAAGATCTCCTAGTTCCAATCCTGCTGCTATGGGCAGGGACATCCTCCACTAGACCAGGTTGCTCAAAGCCCTGTCCAAATACATAAAATCCAATACATAAAGCCCCATCCAAACACACAAAACCAGTCTTCTACTGAAATTTTTTGAAAGAAGTAAAAAATATCTGGTCACCAGTAACTTTAAAATTTCAATAAGCCATTACTGAAATCAATGCTATATGTCTGTACCTTCTCACTTAATGACCTGTGGTTTCAGGTTAGTACCAAAGATGAAGAAAGACTATTTCCCCTCTACCTCATAAGATTAAGGAAGATGTATCACTTTAACCAACTTTCATGAAACAATAGTAGCTACTTGGTTTTCAAGCACAGTTATTAATGCCTTGTTTCAATTCCTTCTGAGAAAGAACTAAGTGCTTTCTGAAATGCTGTAGTTTGGCATTTCCAAGTGTGATGTGCTAAAAAGAAAACATATCAGAAAGGTTGCTGTTTGATCATCTAGGAAACAGATGTTTTTCTGTTAATTAAATTTTTATGAAAATTTCCTGAAGTCTATGTTGCAACAACAAAACTCTCCCTTTCTCTGTGTTTTAAAGCAGGAATATTACACTAATATTGACTTCAAATGGATCTCGGTTGAAATAAGCAAGTACTACAGTTTATCAGTACAACAGTACAGCAAGTATGACATCAACATCAAAAATACTGCGTAAATGTGAAAAGTAAGAGTTATAGGAAAAATGTCAGTGTTTAAAGAATTTCATGCATGTGACGATTTTTGTGACACTGACATCCAATTTAAGTTCTCCTTATCATTTCTGCTACTGACATGACAGGAATATATTCAAAAGAATGACATGTTTTAAGGGAATTGAAATCTGAGGGCTATTATTATCAATTGCAGAAAAAGGAATGCGCATGATTACAGAAGATCAATGTTCATTGTGGACAGAATCAAGAAAAGAAAGTATACAAAGCAGGTTATGTATAATTTATGGAATAAATGATGTTATGGATTTCTGCATGTCATTAAAGAACCACAGAAAATAAAATCTGGTGAATGTTACAGGATTGAGAAGTTAAAAATAAACAATGGCAATATCTTCTGCTTAAGCAAAGGACTGAAAAATTCTTGAGACCAGAAAGCATAGCTGGAAAGTAATCATAGAATCATTTATCATCAAGTCCAACCATTAACCTAATTCTGCCAACTCCACTACTATATCATGTCCCCAAGTGCCACATTTATATGTCTTTTAAATACTTTCAAGGATGGTGACTTCGCCGCTTCCCTGGGCAGCCTGGTCTAGTGCTTGAAAACCCTTTGGGTGAAGAATTTTTTCCTGATGTCCAGTCTAAACTTCCCCTGGCACAGCCTGAGGCTCCTCTTGTCCTATCACTTGTTATCTGGGAAATGAGGCCAACATCCACCTCGCTACAGCATCTTTTCAGATAGTTGTAGAAAACAATAAGATCACTCCTGAGTCTTCTCTTCCCCAGACTAAACAACCCCAGTTTCCTCAGCTGTTCGTAGTAAGACTTGTGCTCCAGACCCTTCACCAGCTTCACTGCCTTTCTCTGGACTCCACCTCAATGTAATTCTTATAGTGAGGGGCCCAGAAGTGAACACAGTATTTGAGATGAGGCTTCACCCATGTCCAGTAAAGGGGGATGATCACCTCCCTTGCCCTGTTCGCCACATTGTTGCTGATACAGGCCAGGATGCCACTGGGCTTCTAGGCCAACTGGGCACACTTGCTGGCTCATACTCAGCTGGCTGTCAACCAGCACCCCAGGTCCTCCTCTGCCAGATGGAGCTAACTAATTAGCAGCAAGAAAAATCAAAACAAAACAAAACACTTGTCTGGATCTCTGAATGGCAGAAAAAAAATGCAAAAACATTCTAAGCAAAGAAATTTTATTTTGTTAACATGTTACTCATTTATTTTTCTTAGGGTAATCTGTAAGCTAGGGGAACATGCCTCTTAACTCCATATAAACTACACAGGTATGCTTCCTATGCTTTCCTTCCAAGAAGCAATTTGGGGGGCTGCAGATAGGTCACACTCAACAAAAAAAGCCAACCCGAAACTTGTTTCATAGGACAACTCTGCTTCCCTGCCTGTTTATATGTTCCATTACACTAGGCAAAAAAAATGTCCCTCAAGCAAGGTTTAATATTATTTTTACCAATACTTGTGGCCCTAAGTTTGAGGACTGAAATACACCCTAAGTTTGAGGACTGAAATACAAAGTTTTGATCAGCTGTGGTACATTGAATGAAGAATTGACATCTTTCTGGGAGCATACAGAGGGAGTTTAATTTGATTCTTGCAGTTATACTGCTTTCATGGTACTAAATACTTGATTGAGTCAATTAATGTGCATCAAATTGGATTATAGCTATTTGATGTTTCTTATGTTTTATTTATCACTTTATGCTTTAAAAATTATGTTAGGCTGAAGAATGGCTAGTGATTAAAAAAAAAGCCTCCTGAAACCATATGGCCACATCCCATACCCTTAGTATTTGAATCTGGTTATAAACATACAAGTAACTTTTTTCTTTTTTTGCTGTTTTTAAACATATGTAATTTTAACTATGATGTTGCATGTTCTTTTCTTGCTGCAGCTGGTATAGCAAGCAGGAACACTCTCATCCCCCCAAGGCTGGCAGACAATCCTGACCTGAAGCTACTAAGAAGGAACAGGTGAGCTGAAATATTTTGAAATGAATAATTTCTCTCCTCACCTGAACACTTAACACTGCTGTTGAGAGCACACCAGTAACAATATTGGCCACAATGAGTGGGGGTTGGGGGAGGGTGTGTGTGAGGTGTATCTTCTCAGCATGGCTCTATCAGGCCAGACTGCTCAGCTTAGTGGCTAGCAGTGCACTTCATCTACTGGACAGCTTCAAGTGAGCCTGGCAGATAACAATGATTTTACATTTTCGGAACACTTCACTCACCCTTTTTCCTCACCCTACAAGTGGTTCACTTCTGAGACTGGAAAGACCAATGTCATCACTGCTATGAACTTAAAGTAACTATAAGCTGTTAGAGTGACTTGAAAAAGTTTCAATCTTCTAAACTGCAATGCTTTTAAAAAGTATTAATTTTTAATCACTGAGCTTTAGCATTACCCATAGAGTTGATTTATGCGTATTAAGTTTTAGCTGTCTTTAATCTGGAAAAAAGCATGTAGCAACAGCAGCAATCTTTAATTTTACAGATACACAGTTTGCCTACTCTTGGCCTCTCAAAGAAATCAAATCAAAGGACCTTTATACCAAAACTGGCTGATTTAGATGTTATGCTGCAGATGGGCACAAAAATGTGAAATAGCTTCACTTTCATCATTCCCTCATGTTTTGCTGTCCTTCAACAACAAAACGAATCGAAGAAGACATTAACAGATGAATCACAGAAGATATTATGAATAACACAGAACTGTTTCAAAGCTCCTAAATTAGAAATTTACACTGCTTACTTAACCTGTAAAAATAGAAAATGAATGTAATTTTCCTAAGCAATGTGAGAAGATACTGTTTCACTATTCTCTTTCTTTGACTTCAGAAGCAATACCAGAATCACAAGAAATGGCTCAGACAGAAGAAAAGCAATTTAGTTATTAGTATTTCTCTCCTGTAAGAATTCCCCCTTTGGCCTTATCAGATTTTGAAGTTAACTATTGCAACAACTTGAATTTTACTAATCAAATATTATATTTAAAATGCATTTATTTTTACCTATCACAAAGATGGTGGCTGTCAGCTACTTCACAATAGGATCTGACAAAGATCTGTGCCTTGGAGGTGTCATGCATTTGAAATGGAGTATCTGAAAGGTGACCTTCCTACTGATGGTCACCTGTTTTAATCCAGAAGTTAGTTATTGTGGAGTTGTTTCACTCTTTCCTTTCAAGTCCAAGATATTTCTTCATGCTTTAATGTAAAATTTGTTTTTTAAAAAACATCTAAATATAAAAATATGTTAAAATAAAAATACTTAAAACTAACCCAACTGATGAAGAAGCCCCAGGAGCTCCATGTAAGATTCAACATTTGGCTAATGACCAGCATCCAGCTGACCATTCCTACCCTCTCTTCCTTGCTCTGATAAATCAGTGCAAGCAATCTAATATTTTTAAATAATTTTTTCTGTCTGTGGATGGGAGACTAGAATAGTTCCTTAAATCAATATATCTTGAGGCAAAGGTATTAATTCCATTCTTCAGCATAGAATCACAGCAAACCCTTTCAAGATGTAAATGGCAGCTATCAGGAAAGAAAATATATCAAACACCTCACAGTTTAGTCACCTGGCAGACATCAGAACGTATCCCTGTTTTCCAGAATCCTTGGCTACTCAACTCGACGGTCACTTCACGTCTCATTGTGTTCTTCTGACGAATTTTCTGCAGCGCTTCCTAAACAGAAAGAGAATGGAGCTTTGGTGAAGGACATTTTACAACAAAGCAGTATTAATGCACACAAGTTCCTCCACAATGTCCCTTTAAGGTTCAATTTTAGTGAGCAGTTTCTAAGACTAATCCAAGTCTTGCAGTTGCTAAGCCACAGACTTTGATGGATGTGCTGGAATATAGCATAGACAGCAGTTTTGGTAGACCAAAACTAGTCCTGGAGCCTATAATGATGAAATATACTAATATTATTTCAATTCAAAAAATAAAATAAAAATCTGTTTTGCCTTGACCACTGGTTGTTTGATATTGTGTAAGAAGTTTATTTGCCTCAAGAAATTATGAAAGGGAAGAGAATCATTAAAAGATCTTAACAGAATTATTGAAATAAAATATTTTCTGTAAAAATTGAATGAAAGAAAACCAACTAAAAGAAATCATCCCTGGATCAGGATCTGGTTCCAATACTATACAGCCCCTTGGCAGGGTAAAGATTCCCTTAATGCTCTTCCTTCTTCAGAATACAAAACTTTTCAAAGCTTCATCCTTCTTCTCTTCCTCCTTTTCACTACAGGGCATTTGCTCAAAGCGGTCTCTTCCAAGCATAAAATCTGGAGCCTGTGAGCATCTTGGCAGGAACAGGCTCTGTCTTCTGTTCTGCAGAGACTCAGAGTGATTCCAAGAGTCACATCCATCCAGATTCAGATTCACCAAATCTCAGACATCCCAACACTAAGGTGTCTAGGGCAGGACATTAGTTAGCCCTGGCTACTTTTATATTCAATGAAGGGTGATAAATGGCTTTAAAAAAAAAAAAAAAAAAAGGCATTTCTCTTCATTGATTTCAAAGTTAGCCTTCAGATCCCAAATTATGCACCTGCTGTAAATGCTCAAAGTTAGGTTAAAGGAACAAAGCATCCAGCAAACCTTGTCACAAATAATAACATCTTACAATGTCATAATAGTGAACGACTGACGGCATTCACAGAAGGAACAGAGATGCTTACAGCTCTGCAGCCCTTGTGCACTGTCTAAAATTTGCATTTTGAGGCTGTGCCATTGGGTATTTTCTGAGACATATACTACAATATTTGATAAGACATGCACATACTTCCGGGCTGACTAGCTCAGAACCACTCCATTTTCTCATAACATATGATTCATAATCTTTAAAAGACCATGTAACAATCAGGTGCAGCCCTACAGCTCCTTCTAAGTAACTGGCACTTCCACTAGCAAAATGTATAGGCAATCTTCACATAAAGCTTCCACTTCAGGCTGATATGACTGATGGTAAACTACTTGATGAACTCATTATCCTAGATAATATGGTCTAGAAACAAAAATCAGCACACCGCACAGTAAGTGACAAATACCAAAGAAGCATTTTATCTTTTGAAGCAAAATGTCATCACCCTTCTACATTAAATCCACTACAATTTTACAAATAGTCACTAGCGCCCTAATTAAAAGATGTCCATAAAACAATGGTTTTTCCCTTCTACTTGCTCTAAGTGTAGAAAGCTGCAGCAGACAAAACAGTCTCCTGTAGGGACAAAATGTTTTTCCTTAGAACTGTGGCACAGCTATGTCACCTTTGTGCTTTTTCCCTTGCTTACATGTAAGGAAACTAATGCCTTATTTAGTATCAGCATAAATAAAATGTTAATCAAAATGCTTGCTCACGCAACAGCATATACTATGTTTTGTAGTAATAATAAAAACCAGGTGCAATGTCAAATGTATCAAAATTTTGCTGCAACCAAAGCTACACAATTAGCAAACAAGGGAAGACTCGCAGGTCCTTTCCAACTCAGAATATTCTATGTTTCCATGAATCATCAAGGTTTCTAATCAATAGATGAAAATACACCATTATTTAATTCCACCCAGTACCAAAAAAGTTAATTTCTCCTCTATGCATTCCTTACGTAAGTTCTCCAATTAAGAGTGGCTGGCAGACAAGCACCAGACAAATTCAAAGCTTCAGTCCAGATACATATGAGAAGGCTCCCTTATTCTATATTTAGATTACTTTATTTTTTTTGATTTTAATTCCCGATTGGTCGAGCATCTGCACTTAGGAAATGGTTTTTGCTCATCACTTTGGGGAAGGGAAGGGAGAAGGGGGAGAGAAATATGAAAGATAAAAATTCAACAAATACCTCATTTTTTATTAAAGATTGTTGAACATAACAACAACCAGATGATTTTGCTTCAAAGATCTTAAGGAATGCCACTAAGACTGCCTAATAATTTACAGTTAAAAACCATGCACAAGCATGGCAGTTTTTATCTCAGTAGAAGAATGTTAAAAATTATGAGCCAGTTAAAAGTGCACTCAGAAATAAAAAGTCCTTCTCTATGCTAATTCTTGAAAACATTAATGGCAATGGCTATAAAGAAGTTACGGCTCTATAACAATCATTTCTACAATAGGGTAAAAAACCTTCAGTAATTTGACAGCTAAAAAAGGGGGGGGGGAAATCCATTCACTAACAAGAAAAGATAAAAATAAAATCAGTGTTAACAGCCTGAAAAGGGAATCTTTTGTGAATGATTTCTATTGTTTCCATAAACAGGGCAGTCATATGGCTTTGTTTCATACAGAATTATCGGGCTTCATTATCAGTATAGGAAGGTCCACCATACCTCTCTTTGTGATAGTTTCTGTTTATCAGCCTGTTTGACTTTGGGACTATTAGCCAGCAGGTGACGCAGCTTCACATAACTCTTCCACAGTTTTTGGTATCTGAAGGACAAAACCAGAAAACAAATATTTTGGTCAATATAAGAGTCTCACTGTTTGTCTTTATGAACACACCAGCTGTTAATAATGCACCCATATAAACACACATTGCATCTTCTTGCTCCAGAAAGAAATGTCAAAGTATTTTCCAAGAACATTGGCAGTGTCTCTGCAGCTGTTTCAGTGGGGCAGACACAGGAGCAGACAGGAGGCATTAGAGTGTAGTGAGGTGAATGGCAAACCCCAGAGCAGAATCCAGGTCTCCTAGACACACACCCATCCTTTTCAAAGAGCCACCTCTACATGTTGATAAGATTTGCCCATGTTCAAGGTGAACATCATGGCTGAAACATTTCAGTGAAGCACGAGGAAGAGCTCTACAAGTCATGTGCAACATGAAGTAATTCTGTGAACTGTGAAATAAAAGCTTAATTCTCTGTGGGTTTGCGTTGAATGAAAACGGCAAGTCAGGTTTCCTCTGTGATTAGCACATACTTAAGGTTTTCTGTTCTCTCCAACTGTCTAGCCTTTCCTTATTTTGATGGTGTCTAATTACACATGAACTTCAGTTACAGAACTTCTTCCTTGATGGAAGTTCCTCTGTGATCTAACACAGACTTTCACAAAACTTGTAAGAACTTACTCCACTATAATTATACACAACATCCACCTTTACATTCAGCTGCAACTGACCAAGAGGTTCAAAAGTTACTATGGGAGGAGCAACCAAGAGGATTATGACATTCCTAAGTACCTTGGGTCCTCTGGAAATAATGCTATCTTCAAAACACTATCATCTCTGTAGAATTTTTTCAAGAAAACACATAAGCCCAGACTTTTAAGAAGAAGCAGGGAAATAGAGGATAGAAGGAAGAAGTTAACCCAAATAACTTGTTTTCTTTAATATTTACATTGTACAAGATGACCCTCCTCAACCTCACCTTAGAGCACTGGTTTTAGTAGGAAGTTACAAATGCAAAGCAGTAAATGAAGCAGCAGCTCTTCTATGATTTCATAATCCTCCCAGCATCCACATTCTCAGGTGCACAAACAGATCTTTTCTTATAGGCATTTTTTCCATAGCTATTTCTCTGCAACATTATTGAATGTACACTCACTGCCTCCAGAGATGTTGGTATTTTTTTAGTCTACAGGCATGTCTGAAATGGTCAAGCTATATATTTTTTTAATGCTCCGTTCTCCACATTTCTGCAATCTGTAGAACAGCACATCTATTTCTGACAAATTCCCATCCAAAGAAGAATGAGCTAATGACAAATCAGCTACACAGAAGACATAAATGCCTTGAGGAGGTTTCAACTCAAACCCAAAAACCTGAAATTATTATATACAATCTATGTTTCACTACTAGTACTAATGTGAGTAGAAAATACTTTGTTATTGCAGTTAAATTTGAGAATTAATGTCAGATTACAATAACAAAAACTTTGTAGGTGAACTGCATAAAAAAATACACACTGGAGGAAAATGCTTTCTTGGCATTACCTATTTCACACATAAACCAGAGTTCAGCCAGAGATTTATGAAGAGGTCTTTCACAAAAACAATTTTGCTACTTTGATGAAAAGAAACAAGCCTAAATTATGTAAGGAGCTCTGGGAAAAAAAAAAAAAAAAAAAAGGAAATTTTAAAGAAACTTAAAGAGTGGGAAGAACAATTTTTGTGTCTTGATACTGTTTTCAATGCTAGGCACTAGAAGTTTACTGGTATTAAGTGACTTACCGTCAAAATAAAGGCGGTCCTTATGATCTTTAATTATATTACCTTTATGGATAAAAAAACTAAAAGATGAGGAAGATTAAAAGTTATGCTCACAGTCAAAAGAAAATCCATGGTTTTCTGGATAAGTACTCACTCTTCTCATTTTCCATGATATAAAGTCTAAAATTCTCCGCAGGCAGTTGTAGAAGTCCATGGGACCTGATGAAAATCATTTGAGGGTCCTGAAGGAGCTGGCAAATGAAGTTGCTAAGGCACTGTCCATCATATTTGAAAAACCATAGCAGTCAAGAGAAGTTCCAGATGACTGGAAAAAGGGAAATATAACCCCCATTTTCAATAAGGGGAAAATGGATGAGCTGGGGAACTACAGACCAGTCAGCCTCACCTCTGTGCCTTGCAAAATCCTGGAGCGGATTGTCCTGGAAGGCATGCTGAGGCACATGAAAAACAACAAGGCGCTTGGTGCCAGCCAGCATGGCTTTACTAAGGGGAAATCCTGCCAGATCAATTTGGTGGCCTTCTATGATGGGACTACGGAACTGA
>JASSUY010020218.1:0-11722 GCA_032466535.1 Forpus xanthops
TCCAGTGCAGGGATTGACCATGTTCCAGTGCAGGGATTGACCGTGTTCCAGTGCAGGGATTGACCGTGTTCCAGTGCAGGGATTGACCATGCTCCAGGGGCAGGGGCCATCCTTCGCACAGCCCAAGCAGTGCTCCAGGGCACAGCATCCTCTGTGGGGAGCAAAGGCCTCCACGTCCGCACTGACAGAGCCTCTGTGCAGGGAGAGGTAACGCAGAGTTGGAGCTCTTCCTCGATCCCCCCGTGGGGATTCGGGGGGGGGGGTTTGTCCCTGCATCGTTCGGCCTCAGCTCAGTGAACCCCTCCTTTTCCGAGGGCTGCCGCTGCCTCCGCCACCAGGAATCCTCTTCTCCCAAGCCCCGATAATGGTCCGTCCTGGTCTCCTAGTAACTGCGCTGCCACATCCCTTTGGACAATGGAGCATCCTTTGTAGCCTGGCTCCCTGCTCCCGCTGCCTGCTCTGTTCCTTCCAGCGGCAATTGTCTGCAATGTCTCCAAATGAGCAACTTGGGGCTGGGCTGCTTCTCTTTGGGGTGTGCTGCCCTCAGTGTGGCTCCTTTGTCCCTCCCGTGCAGCAGTGCGGATCCTTGAGGATTCACACCTGGAGCTTTTGGGAGACAGCTCCTGGGGCAGCTTCCCCCCTCCCAGTGTGAGATGTCAGTGCTGCTGTTGTCCACAGCCGTGCCCTCAAAGCGCTTCAGACTTCATTGTGGGAGTAAGGAGGTCTCATTGATTATTGCACTCAAAGGCTTGCTTTGCTCAATGCAGTTTGGAGCCCACCTCAGCCTAGATGTAAAAGTGCACAGAAGGAAACTTTGCCAGCAGCCGGCAAAGCTCTCCAAGCTGTGGAGAAAGGAATTGACTTGGGAAGGCTGCAGGCCAGATCCTGCTCTGCTGATCCCTGCCTATGAACCTGGCTGGCCTGCAAGGAGGGCTTTGGAGCTGTGGATATGGGGAGCGTTGGAGCTGTGGATGGAGGGGGCTTTGGAGCTGTGGATGTGGGAGCTTTGGAGCTGTGGATATGGGGAGAGTTGGAGCTGTGGATGGGGGGGGGCTTTGGAGCTGTGAATAGGGGGGGCTTTGGAGCTGTGGGTGTGGGAGCTTTGGAGCTGTGGATGGGGGGGCTTTGGAGCTGTGGATGGGGGGGGCTTTGGAGCTGTGGATGGGGGGCTTTGGAGCTGTGGATGTGAGGAGGTTTTGGGGAAAAGGAAGGGTTGGGAAGGGGGAAGCTGCATTTTGGGTTTCTTCTTTAGGAGAGAATGTGTCCACCTAAATGGGAGCCTGCCATTTGGATGTGTGGGGAAAGGGAGGAGGTTGGGAATACCCATTGGTGGCGCAGAATGAGCCCATGCATGAGCAATAGCAACCAAGCATCAGTCCCGGCAAAGCCCAAAGCTGGACCCAGCACCCTGTTCCTATGAGGAGCGAGTTGCGATGCTTCTGAGCAGAGCTGCATTTGGGCACATTCACGGTGGTGCCTATTCCCACCTTCCCCTCTGCAGTTGCTTTTCCTTCCCCCCATGGAGCCGGAGCTCGCTCAGTAACAACACTTGAGCTGCCCCGTGCCACCGTGACGGCTTTATTCCCTCCCAAGGACAGCGTTGGGGTTGTGCCGTGGGCCGTTTCCCCTCCCAAGTGTATGAAGCGCTGCAGTCAGACCCTGACCCGCTCGTACACACCCGGGCGCACACGTCCGCATCGAGGAGCCGCTGGGGCTGCGGGAGGTGGGAGCTGATGGAAGGAGATGAAGGGGAAGCGCATGAATCACAGCGCGTCAGGGGAAGTCATGAATCACCGTCAGCAGACCCGAGACCTCACCAGGCTGCTCCCGGTGTGGGCTGCGCTGGGGGGCACCGCGGGACGGTCCCTCCCGCCCACCCCGGCTCCCTGTGCCCATCCTGGGAGCCCTTTGCAGCCCGGTGTGGGGACACTGAGCTCCGGCTCTGCCCCTGCAGGGCTCGGACGTGGGGAGGTGATGGGGTTGGCCATGAGTGCCCCACAGCCGTGGAGGGCATCAGGTGCCTTTCTCCCAGCTGAGGTCTTCCTCTGGCTCCTGCTCCTGGAGCCCTCTTTGCCGAGTCCCCAACCTTTTAGAGCCACGTGGCCTAGATCAAGCCAAATCCATTATTGCACTGAGAAACTCAAGTCCAGATTGTGGCTTTATGTCCTCTTTTCTGTATCCTAAAGTCTCATCCCAGGCTCCAAAGACCGCGGTGCCAGGCCAGGATTGGCGATGCTGGAGCCTCATAGCCTAAAATTCCTTCTCTTGCCATTGGAGCCCGTGGGGGGAAATGCAAAACCCTCCTCTTCCTTCCTTGTTAGGGAGCTCCACGCACAGCCCCTGCTTAAAAACCCATCCCCATCCCTCCCTCCCCTCCCCAGCACCCGCTCATCACCGGGGCACCCATGTGCCTCATCCCGAGGGATAGTAGGGAGCGTCGCTATGGTAGTTGTAGTCGGGACACACTTTCTGCACCAGCCTGTAGTCTATGCTGTAGAAAGTGATGTAGATGCAGATGACTTTGAAGGGCTTCGAGCAGACCCAGGACACGTGGCTCTGGGTGTGCTCGTGGTAGCACGTCTTGGATGGGTCGTAAGTGCAGAGCGTGGTCTTCTTGGCACGCTCGACCTTCTCGTACTCCACGCGGCAGTTGAACACTTTGGACTCTTTGGCCTCGATGAAGATTTGCTGCTCCAGGTCAAACTCAACGGCCTTGGTGGGGGGCACGAGGCTGACGGAGATGTTCCCCTGCCCGGTGGAGTTGTGTTGGAAGAAGACGTTGACGGTGCCGTTGCCGTGGTCGACCACCTTCCCGGTGATGAGGAGGTTCAGCTTCACCGTCTTGATGTTGGAATAGAAGTCTCCCCAGCCAAAAAGCTTTCTGAGCTTGGCCGAGCCGGGCCCCAGGTCCCGCTGCCTCCTGGGCTGTGGGGCCTGGTCCCGCATGGAGCCACGGCCCAGGATGTGCCAGAGCTGCTGTGAGCTGCTCCCCAGCTCCAGGAGGGTCACGTTCAAGGCTGGAGGGAATGGGGAGCTGGAGGGGAGCACCCCCCGAGCCTTTGCCTCGGCTCCCTCCGGGCTGTTGGGTTCACGATGCTCTGCACCACAAATCACCTGAAGGCAGGGATGGGGGGGAGTGAGAGACGAGGAACGGCTCTGCCCCCCCCCCGGGCCGTCCCACATCCCCCGCATGGCCCAGCTCAGCCTTTCCCCACCTTCCTTTCCTCATCTCTCACCTCTCCACTTCAGTCTCCAGTCTGTGCTTCCCCCTGGCAGCGGTTTCCCTGTTCTCCTCTCACAGAGGAGATTCCTCTCAGGGAATCGCAGAATCCCACCCTGCTCTGGGGTAAAGGGACCTCAAAGCTCCTCCAGCCCCAACCCGTGCCACGGGCAGGGACCCCTTCCATAGAGCAGAGTGCTCCGAGCCCTGTGTCCAACCTGGATTGAGCACTGCAGGGATGGGGCAGGCACAGCTCCTCTGGGCACCCTGTGCCAGCGCTCAGCACCTCCCAGGGGTGAAGGGAGCCGGGAAGGGGGCACTTTGCTCGAGTGCAGAGGCTGTAACTTGTGAGGAGGGTCCCCACCTCAGGGCCTCTGCACCCATCCTGCTGCTGACAGCACCTCCCATGGGCCCCTCTTCTGACCCCAAACTGCACCATGGTCCGGGGCAGCACAAGAACTGAGCTCCCCCCTTCACCTCTGACACCTCCCGGGGCTCCCGCACCCACTCAGCGCTGTCTGCACCCATCCGGGCCCCCCCAGGCAGCACACGCGGGCACTGGGGGGCTGCCAGGCTGTGGGCACCCCGCGGGCTGGGGGTGCCCGGGCAGGAGGCGGACGCAGCAGCCCCATACCCGGGGGGCTGCGCTCCACGCTGTGGTCCCTGTGTGGATCAGGAGGAGCCCCCTCACCCCCTGCATGCGCCCCCCCCCCCCCATACAGCAGAAGTTTTGGGACGCTCTGAGGCATTCAGGGGCAAAGCGGGGGGGATCGATGCGGTTGATGCCGAGGGCTGTTCCCCCCCCTCGCGGCTGTGGCACCGCGACCCCCCCCGTCCGCTGCAGCCCCCCTTCCCCAGCGCTCACCAGCAGCGAGGCGCTCCCCTGGATGAGGAGGGCGATGCAGCTCCGCGGGAGATGCATTTTCCAACCGCCGCCGCCTCCGCCGGATCCCCGCTTCACCCCCGCTCCGGGGCGTCCCCGCCACCGCCTCCCCCCCCCCCCCCTTCCCTCCCTTCGTTTTTAAGCGAGGGACGTCAGCGGGGGAACGGGGTTACCCCCTCAGAAGCCGCTTCCAAGGGGCTCCCCCCGGCCCATGGTGGCTCCGGCAGCTCCCGCTCCGTTGTGCCGGACCGCGCGGCGGGAGGCGGCTGCCTGTCCCCTGCCTGTCCCCTGCCTGTCCCCTGCCTGCTCCTCTGCCTGCTCCTCTGCCTGCTCCTCTGCCTGCCCCTCGCTGCCTCGTCGGAGACTCAAAGAAACTCCTCTCCATCCATCCCCTCCTCGCTCCCTCCCCTCCAGGCGCTGGGAGCAGAGCGGTACCTCCGCCTGTAACCCCTTCCTGCCCGCAGCCCAGGCAGCCCGGGCCCTGGGGGGGGCCCCGCGGGCTCTGCGGGGGGGGGGGGGTGTGTGCGCTGAGGGGTCCTGCACAGGAGACCCCAGAGAGGGGATGGTGGAGACCTGGGATGGAGGGAGACAACGGGAGGGACCCGCCGGGGTCAATGGCTCTGCCCGTGGAGCCCAATGCGTCTGTCCTGAGGAGAGGACTTGGGGGCATCGGTCCATGAGAAGCTCCCCATGACCCGGCTTCAGTGTGCGCTTGGGCCAGAGCCCCCCCGTGTGCTCGGTGCACCCCAGAGCGTGAGCAGCAGCTCGGGGGGGGGGGGGGGGGGGGGGCTCCTGCCCCTCTGCTGCGTGAAGGGGAGACCTGAGAGCAGCTCCAGTGCCTAAGGGGCTGCGGGGAACCCGGAGAGGGGCTTTGGCCAAGGGATGTAGGGACAGCACAGGGGAATGGCTTTAACTGCCAGAGGGGGACTGAGATGAGCTCTGGGGCAGAAGCTGCTCCCTGTACGGTGCTGAGCGCTGGCGCAGGGTGCCCAGAGGAGCAAAGGAATGGAGGTCGCGTTTCCCCCCCCCCGGCGGGTTCATTTCCACCCTGGTGAAGGGCTGGCGGAGCGGTGCTGCAGGAAGCAGAAGCGCTGCTTTGCTGTCACAGAGAGCTCTGCTCCTGTGAGTTTTATCCCTCTGAAGTTGTCCTTTTCCCACCTTTCAGCAGCAGAAGTGGCAGTGCTGCGGTGGGAGGGGCAGGACTAGAACTAAACGCAGTATTTTCCCACCCGCTAGCAGACAACTCCTCATTTACCCCCCTTTCCCTTCCTCTCTGTATCCTGTTCCTGCCCCCCCTTCCCTGGGCTGTTTTGGAAAGCAGGATCTCACAGTGACACTAAAGATGGAACAAAGTGCGGGGGAAGAGCAGGTTGTGAGGGGCAGGATGCTCGCACCGAGGCCCTGCTCGCTCCCATCTGCACAGCAGAGTGGTCCAGGTTTGACTGCGGCTGCGGTGCTGGGAGCGCACAGGAGGCTCCGGGAGGGGAGGAAGGTGGATGACAGATCCGTGTGGTACCTGAGAGGAGGATGGAGCCAGGAGGGGGCTGAGCTCTGCTCCCAAGGGATGGGACAAGAGGAAACAGCCTCAAGCTGCACCAGGGCAGATTTAGATGGAGCTGAGGAACAATTCCTTCCCCAGAGGATGCTCAGTGTTGGAACTGCCCAGGGCAGTGCTGCAGTCACTGTCCCTGCAGTGTTCACACACCGTGGGGATGAGGCCTCCGTGCTATGGGTCAGTGGTGGCCCTGGAACTGCTGGGCAATGGTTCACTGGATGGGCTTGAAGCTCTTTTCCAACCCAGTTGATTCCATGATTCCAATGTGCCTTCCTGCAGCGCTGCCTCATTGGCAGCGTGATTCCAATTGGGAATCCCTCATTGGTGCGATGCCACAGGAATTACCTGGGCTTGGATCACTTCTTACCTCCTACTGAGCAATGTGCTTGGTGTTGGTGGCACTTTGTGCCCTGGGAGTGATGACATTTGGGGGCACAGGAAGACACCCCATTAACACCAATGGAGGATGAGGAGCCCGATGAGCCCCATTCCCAGGGAAGGGAGAAAAGGAGTGATGAATCCCTCAAAAAAAGCTTCCTGATAGCCAGGGCTATTAAACTCCGAATATTCATCCAAGAGCAGCGCAGGAGGGACCCTGGAGCCTCCTAAACCAGCTGGAGCACTGAAGGATATACAGCAGCACTGATGCTGTCCTGGCCCCAGCGGTGTGCTGGGCACCTTTCATAGGCTGCACATCTCTAACTGCTGTGATTTCCATAATGATCCTCCTAAAACTTCCCAAAGGCTGTGCCATGCCCTGCTTGTCAATCACTGCAGGCACTGCATCTTCTGCACAGCCTCCCCAGAGCCATCTGTGCCGCATGGGACCGGCTCCACAGCAATAGGTGGATGCATCCCACCTATTCCTACCCTGGCTGTGGGTGGTGGGATGCTTTTGGCACTGGCTCCAGGTTGGCTCCTCCGGCCCTTGGGGGGCTGAGCTGAGGTCCACACCAGGACAAGGAGGAGGAACAAGGGATAAAAATGATTGAAGGTGACTTTCTGGGCTTCCCGGTGTTGGGAGGGAGCTGGGGACTGGAGTGGCACAGAGCAGGGCTGATTTAGGGGCTGCTGCAGGTTCTCTTGTGCTCTGATGGCTCCCTCCGGAGCTGCTTAACCAGCCTGAGTGTGGTGAGCATGGGGCTGGTGCATCCCTGTCTCCCTCATCCAGCCCAGGGATGTGGCAGAGCCCATGGGGCTCGGGTGGAAACGAACCCATCCGGGCCAGCCCCGGGGCAGTTTTCCTTTTAAACACCCATGAGTGTAATCCTGGTGCTGCCGGGTTGGATGGGATTTGGATGGGAGGAGGTGATGGGAACGGGTGCTGCTTCCCATAGCGTTAAAGACAACTCTGGTGCCTCTGCTCTTGCTCCAGGAGGATCCCATGGGTGGGACTGGGGGTGCTGGAGCTCTTCCAGCTCCATTCATAGCATCACAGGATCCCAGCCTTGGGCACTGCAGGGATGGAGCAGCCACAGCTCCTCTGGGCACTCCGTGCCAGGGCCTCAGCACCTCACAGGGAACAGCTTCTGCCTTATCTCCAACCTGAGCTTCCCTGTTTCAGTTTGAATCCATCAGCCCTTGTCCTGTCACTCCAGACCCTTAGTGCAGTGCCTGGCACAAGGCTCCAGGCGCTCCAGCTGATGCTCCAGGGGCTGCTCCAACAATCACCCTGAGATCCTGCATATTCCCAAACCCCAGCATCCCCCCCGTGCTCCTGCTCCTTTGGGAGCCCTTTTCCCTTCCCAGCTCCAGGGGATCCATCTCCCTTGGAGCAACGATTCCCCATCCCTGGCAGTGTTCAAGGCCAGGTTGGTTGGACAGGGCTTGGAGCAGCAGTGCCTTAGTGGAAGGTGTCCCCGGCTCCACGCTACGTGATCTTTAATGTCCCTTCAACCCAAAGCAGGCTGGATTCCACGGTGCTGTGTTCTTGCCACTGCAGCGAGCAGGGGCTGCTTTGGAGGCACTGCCGGGCCTTTGTGGTGCTCAGCCTCGCTCCCCGCTTCCTTTCCTGGGTTTCTATTGCCCTCTAGTGGGACCTGGTGCTGGAAGATGGGCTCAGCTCTGGGGTGCTGGGGAGGGGGGTTCGGCTCTTACATGTACATAGAGATAGAGATGAGATGGAGGTTGCAGTGACCCAAGGCCCATGTGATGGTGGGGGATGCCGGCTGCTGGCAGCACCACCACCAGCCCTAGCAAGGAAAAGGGGTTTGCCATTATCCGCAGCTGAGCATCTCCCTCCATAACGTGCCCCAACCATCCACATCCGCAGGGGCAGTTTCGGTGGCCCGGGACTCGCGGGGTCCAGGCGTTTGCTGGGAGAGGTGACCTGAAGGGCCCTCACCAAAGGGAAAGGGTGGAGGGAGGAGATGTGTGACAGAACGGAGCCCGATGCCCCCGGGAGCCCCCGAGCTGCAGAGCTGTCAGGATTGTGAGTGCCAGAGAGCGGCCCTGCGAGTGAGGATGCTCTGGGAGAGACAGTCGAGATCGGGAGGTCAGGGAGAGCTTATGCCGAGCCTCCAAAGCAGCACGGGAGCACAGGAGGGGAGCCCAAGGCTGCCCGCCGGAAGGGAGGGGGCAGCGCGGGTTCAGGAGTTGATGAGCGGCAATCACAGCCCGAGGTGCGGTATCTCCTGAATGAGCCCTTTCCCCCGCCAGTTTTCCCGGGAAAGCGGCTGCCATCCCGGTGCTTTCTGCAGCCCGAGGTTATTGGGCCGCAGCGGTGACATTCCAGCTCCGCTGAGCTCTGCCTCCCCCCGGCGCTGCTGGATGTGCCGGGAGCAGGGATGAGGTCCCGATGTGCAGGGAGCAGGGATGAGATCCCGATGTGCAGGGAGCAGGGATGAGATCCCGATGTGCCGGGAGCAGGGAGCAGGGATGAGATCCCTATGTGCAGGGAGCAGGGATGAGGTCCCGATGTGCCGGGAGCAGGGATGAGATCCCGATGTGCCCGGGGCAGGGATGAGGTCCCGATGTGCCGGGAGCAGGGATGAGGTCCCGGTGCACCGAGGGCAGGGATGAGGTCCCCGTGTGCCGGGAGCAGGTGGATGCTGTTGGCACCCAGGCACCCATGGGAGGTGGCTGATCCAAGCACACCCACACGCAGCCTTCCCTGAGCAGGGATCAGAGGAGCTCTCCAGCTGGTAAATGCAGTTATTCCACATTGAGTGGGGTAAGGCAGGCTCCTGGCTGCATCCCCTCTGCTTGTGCAACACAAGCAAATCCCCCCTCCCCCCCCCCCCCCGTTATCCCAGTGTTTTCATGGACACGATGCAGCTCCATTTTCCCTTTATATAAGTGCATATGAAAGGGATGTTTGTGCTCTGGGCTCCAGTTCTTCTGAAGCCATTGTCTGGATTCAGAGGGATTTTGGGAGTCGACAGATCCATCTCCAGCCCTTCTCTGGATGCAGCTGAGTCCTCCCAGCCAGGTAGGATCCATCTGTCCGTGATTGTGAATTTGCTCCCTCCGAAGTTCAGCTTTGAGTGCGTCAGAGTGGATCCTAAAAGGGAAATCAATGTCATTCCAGGGAAAGATCTCTCTAAACCCCTCTCCCTGCAGTGCCCCAGCTCCCTGCCCTGATCCAGCCCAGTACATGGATCTTTCTCCTCCCTTTCCAGTCAAGAAGAACCATTCCCATAAATGTCAGGACCTCTTGGCTGAGGCTGCAGGAGCCTGGTTGGGTTTTTATTGGGAAAACAAATGGAAAGGATCCTCCCCATTTCCTTCCTCTCTCGTGGATCCCTGTAGGCAGTGGGACCTGGAAGAGCAGTTTGGGAAGGAATTGCCTAAAACCAGGGCAAGTCTGGGGTTGTGTGAAGCTGGAGCCCGATGTCTCACAACGTGGTGGCAACTGGGGATGCACCACTGCATCCTAAAGGAATCAGTGCCATGGGGAGCAGCTCTGCTCTGGAGCCAGGCTGAGGGAGCTGGGCTGGTTCAGCCTGGAGAAGAGAAGGGTCCTGAAGGGAAGACCCTGGAGCAGCTCCAGTGCCTGAAGGGTCTGCAGGGAACCTGGAGAGGGGCTTTGGACAAGGAATGGAGGGACAGGGGAATGGCTTTAACTGCCAGAGTAAGGATTGAGATGAACTCTTGGGCAGAAGCTGTTCCCTGTGAGGTGCTGAGCGCTGGCACAGGGTGCCCAGAGGAGCTGTGCCTGCCCCATCCCTGCAGTGCTCAATCCAGGTTGGACACAGGGCTTGGAGCTGCTCTATGGAAGGTGTCCCTGCCCGGGGCAGGGGTTGGGGCTGGAGGAGCTTCAAGGTCCTTTCAACACAAACCCTTCCATGGGGCTGTGTCCTGGGGTGATGCATGCGGGGTGCGCACGGAGCGGGAGGACGCGCTGGGCCCCGACAGGAGCACACGGGCGGGAGGCGGAGGATGCTGCTGCTGCCGAGCGACTGCAGAGGGAAGCAGGGAGCTGCCGCTCTGGGACCGCCTGAGCCCCGGGGCGGCCGCAGCAGCGAACCTCGAACCCCGCAGGCCCGGGAGCAGCGGCTGCTGCCCCAACCCCCTCATATCGCGGTGCTGTTTATGGCCCAGAGAAATGGGTAACGGGGGGGGTCTGCAGCATCCTCCTGCACGGGAAATCCACCTTTATCCTGGGAATGTCGGGGCCCCAGCGAGAACGAGCGTGTCCCGCGCTGCTGCGCTATGGTGCCACTCATCTCATCTCCTTTGTTCTTCTCTGTTGTGGCTCGTTAGGTTTTCTCAGGCAGAACAAAGACATCGCTTCTGCTCTAGGGGGGTTGGAAGAGGGTCCTCGTGGGTGCTGGGAGAGCAGGGATGGACCCAAGGGCGCTCAGCACCGGCCTAAGGGACCCAGCGCGTCCCCGCTGGCCAGGAAAGGGGGGCTCCGAGCTCTCTTCCCACTCTTTGAGGCTGATTTTCATCAAACTGAAGAGGCAACGGGAGCCTCCCTGGGAGAAGCGATAACCCAGGGAAAAAAAAGCTCTGCCAAAGGAGCGCTTGGGAGGAGAAGAGGGTCGGAGCCCTGCGCAACCCTTCCCTGTGTTTTGAGCGGAAAGCGCAGGATTTGGCTCTCATTTTACCTGCAGCTCCTCCCCAGCACAGCAGAGGGGTTCATACCACCCCAGCGCCTCAAACCCACGGACCTCAGGGGGAAAGGTCCTTTTTCTCTGTCTATTGAGGTGATTCCAGGCGTTCTGCGGCTGAAGCGCTGCTGGAGGTCACAATTCCCATCTCCCACAGTCTCCTTGCTCGGGAGCAGAGCAGAGATGAGCAGCTCATTTCTGCTGGGCTCAGCAAACAGCAGCGCCAGCGGCTCCCCGGGGACCTGAAGTGATAAATTGGACATGAAAAGGGTTCACGTCCCAGGCACGTTTTCCCGGGTCATATCCCATATTTACATCATGGAAAGGGTGATGGGAGCACGGTGGGAGCTATTGGCACAAGAAGTGCAGCGCTTGCAGCCGTCAGGGTTCCTTGCCCAGCTCCTGGAGCAGGGCAGGGCTGAATGAAATTAAGCCCATCACCGTAAAGGCTGTGATGCCTCTGGCCAGGGCTGAGCTGTCTGAATGCTGGTGTAAGGATGGAGGGGAATAGAGAGGATCTCGCATGCAGAATGCTCTGGACAAAGAGGCGGAAATCTTTCCAGTTTGCTGCTCAAGCTGCAAGAGTGGGGGAAAAAAGCCTCTTAGCAGCAAATCTCAGCGGCTCAAAGCTCTGCTTTGCACCCAAAAGAGCAACTGTCTGCAGCTCTGCCGCGTTGGGATGAGTGCTCCCCCCATCGCGAGCTGCCTGGAACCTGCTGGAGCCAGGGGGTTTGTGCTGAGGTCTCACCTCGCGTTTCGAAGGCGCTGCAGACACCTGATGTTGGCAGGGAGAGGCTGCGAGGGCGAGCGCTGTGTCCGACAGCGCAGGCGGGAGCTGCTCCCGGCAATTCCCGCAGCTTCGGGAGGGAAACCTTCACTGCTCAGGCAACGTCCGCAGCATCGTGAGCGGTGTTGGGGTCCTCAGCGGAAGGATGATAAAGGGAACATGCTGCAGCTGTTCTATGCAAATTATACTGTTCTTCCATGCAACTATGTGAATAGAAGTGCTA
>JASSUY010020220.1:0-12311 GCA_032466535.1 Forpus xanthops
TATACCTTAGTTACTAAACTGTTCTTATCTCAACCTGTGGGAGTTGCATTCTTTCGATTCTCCTCCCCATCCCCCCTAGACTGGGGAAGAAAGAGGGAGGAGTGAGTGAGAGAACTGTTTGAGGGCCTTAAACCTCAAAACACATGCCAGGCCTACTCTGTCTATAACCTCTGTTGCCTAAGGCTTCCCAAATTTCCCAAGACTTCCTTGTACCATATGTGCATGGTGCATACTGCAAATGGGGGCAGGGAAGAGAGCCCCAAACAAGGAAAGCATCTGTCTGAAAACATCAGACAAGACCACTCCTTTCTATCTTCATTTCTCCCTTCATTTGCACTAGGACCATAACGAAAGCACATCAAAGACTAAAAATGTTAAGCATCTGGCAACCAACGTCTTCTGTCTTCACAGATGCATTTTTAAAAACAGTAGATCAAGTCTGTGCAGCAGGTTGGTCTTGCCAAAGAAGCCAGAAGCCAAATCAGCCAAATATACTGAGAAGCAGCACAAAAGCTTGTCTGTGTCTTCTCCAAGCAGGAGCTTTGCCAATGATGATCTTGGCAGTATTGTTTAGCACTTACCCTTTTCCCAGTTCTTGGGAATAGGTGTCCACTACATCACTCAGTGTTTTCCAGGTTACAGGGGGGGCTCAGGACTGACCTTGCCTACTTCACATTACACACAAAACTGACATGTTTCTCTGTGTTTTAATCATGGAATAGGCTCACGTGAAATAGTGATTAATGGTAAAAAAATTCGATTTCAGTGGCAGACAAGCTTGGACCAGACAAAGACACTTTCTGGAGAAGGATGAAACATATAATCTCATTTCAAGACTATATAGTTTAAAACCTTAAAAAAATCAATGTAAGTAGCATATAGCCCATCTCTACCATTTTCCAAGCTTGCAATTTAGAGAATGCAAGGTAGGCAAGAATGACAGTTGCTCAACTGAACAAGCAAACCTGCTTCAGCATTCACTACAAACTACAGAGGAGAAAGCTTCACAGCCAGTCTTGCCAAGAGGGAGTTATAGTAATTGAGCCTCATGGTCATAAGACCACACATTGCTGTTGTGAAACAGTCACTGGGTAAATAAGGGTGTAGCCTGCAACAAAGTTTACCACTGCTGGAAAAAAAAGGAATTAAAAACCAAAAAAAGCCACATGCAAAACATTTGTACCTTGTCAGGGATAAGACTAAGTCAAGAAAAAAGGATTTTACAAATCCACAGTCATGTTGAAAACACAGCAGAATGCTGCTGCTGCTCTAGAACTGACAATGCAGTAATGACACAAAGTAGGGAATAAAGGCAAGTGGCAGAGTTAAGCCTGTAGCAAATAATTTAGGCAAGTGCAACATCAGCAAGAAAAAATAATTCCAAGGGATGGAAGAGTAAATGTCAGGATAATGTAAAAATGAGCTGAAATGCAGTTCTCTAACGCAAAGTCGCAAAAGCGGAACATTTCCAGAGTGACAAAAAGTTAATAGCAAAGGATGATAAAAGTTAGAATGTAAGATGCTGATTTTAATACACTTAAATAGGCTGGTACCTAAAGCTAGCAAAGGTAACCCATTAACCGAGTGGAACCAGAGAGATGCCATTCAGCCATAACAGCAGAAACCTGAACATTTTTTAATCCTTTCTGTATTTCAAGGATGCTAATCAGGTTAACTAAAGGAGTTCTGCAAAGTCTCCCAAGCTTATTTTTTCTTGCTTGTGGAAATCAAGTAAAGAACTTGTAAAATAATAAAAGAATCACTTCTGCAATTCACTACCCTCACCTCTGTTCATATAAAGATCATGCCTGCCTACACACTAAACAAAACTACTTCTTACGGTCCAACTTTGATTGTCCCAATGACAAGTCATGGCATTTTTGCTAAACTGTGGAAGAGGCTATCTTGCACCTACATTGTACTTAACATCATGCTGTTCAGACCAGCTCCCATAGGGGCTTATCAGGGTGCTTCTGGCCACTTCTAGAGTTGGGGAGTGGCAAAGAAAGGAGAGAGAAAAGCACCTGCCCGCAGTGAGGGCACCGACTCAGCAAGGCTGGGGGTGGCAGCAGCTTGAAGGGGAGAGTACTTCAGCCAGCCAGGCTCTCCCCATTTCAGGGGGTGAAAGGCCATTTCATTCATTTCTCCCTCTGACCCCTGCTTCTCTGAGGGAGCAAGAAAAAAACAAAGGCATTAAGCAGTATTTTTCATGCAACAAGAATACAGAAACATCTCAAACAAAAGTTACTCCCACTCCACTCTTCTAAGAGCTTCCCTCTTTACTGTCAACCTATCAGAAATGAGGGATTTTAGTGAGGTCTTGTTTCTCTTGGCTAATGAGTCCTGATGTGCTATTCGAGACACTCTTCTAGTCTCACTACACTCCAAACGTCTGTGACACACTAAGCTTCTGGTCCTTAGATATGACTTGCATTTAAGAAGCAGCAACATACAGAGTTCAATCCCCTGGTACAAGTTACTATACAATTTTCTGCCCTGTATTAAACACTCAGATCATTTATGAGGTAAACCAACTGTACAAATTTTGTCAAAATCCATGCCTATTAATATCTTTGTCTGAAATGATAGCTCATTGGGCTCTAAAACTTGCACTGAAAACTACTCTATAGAAAACAGAGTGCTAATACTTGAAAATAATTGTTCACAGTAGCTCAGATAACATTACAGAACCTGTTGCGATTAAAATTAATAAGCTGTATTTTCAAATCTGACAACTCAGGTCAAGAACCACAATGATAATGATAGTCAATGAAATATTGTATCCTGACTCACCCCACACAAATAAGCTACTCTTATAAAAGCACTCCTCTGCTTCAAGTAGAGGAGGGTGGCAAAGGAAGAAGCTGATAAGGAATAATTAAATTAATACCACACTAATGAAAAGGTGAATTAACTGAAACAGCCCATGAAGTATCCAAGTGTACACAAAGTAATTCAACAGATGTTAGACTGGAAAGCTGACTAGCACAGATGAAATCAGAATGTGATAATAATGGCACATCCAATGATAAAGTTGATCACGGATTTTTTGTTGCTTAGTGTCAAACACCAAGTACTACTGCTTGTCATCTTTGCAAGCAAACCTTACAAAATTACCAGGGAAATCAGGAAATTATACAGCCAGGATCACACTGGACAGTAATACGGAAAATGGAGTTAATATTCTTATTGATAAAAACTGTGAAGTGTCATATAAACTGTCTATTACTGTACCTTCATGACATCTTTATAGGAATGAATAGCCTCAACTTCTTCTTGGTCATTATCATTGTCATCCTCCTCTCCTTCATCCAGAGCATCATATCCTTCATCCCTACTCCCATCTGTTTCTGTGGTATTAGTCATGTGGTCAATAAGCTGCTCCAGTGGAGGACTTAATTCCCGTTCTTCATTGTCCTTCAAACCATAGTCCAGGGCTTTATATATAATAATCCCTAGTGATTCAATAACCTGTAAAAGTGAAAAAGAAATATTTATTAATGCCATTAATGAATCAGTCACTCTTGGAACATGCTGCTTTGGTGTTTGTATAACAAACTTGGCAACTGAGAAAAAATGATCCTCAGATACCTACAGTAAGTACTTAAGCAATGCAGCATAGAACATGCAAAAGCAGGTCATACCACATGCCTACCACTTTCTTATTTCCAAGCTTGAAATAAAAATCCGTAATTTAAAATAAAATGGGACCTTTCAGAATATTTTCCCTTTTCCCTTGACAAACCTTAGAGTAATATTACTCTAGACTTCGTAACACCATATTACAAGCATATGATTTTTTTTTAGAGGGGGAGGGAGGTGGGGTGGTAGAAAATTAAAGAATAAACTAATATGAGATGCCTCCCTCCTCCCACAGATTACTGACACAAGTAAACTGCCCTTCAGCTTCTGCATCTCTTCCTTAACCTGAGAGTTGTCTGGATAACCCAGTATTGAGCACAGGGATACACAAAAGCTCCTTTGCTTGTTGCAGAGCCAGTGGAAGCACATATATTCCACTGAAACTGCCATCAACTGGATTTCATAGTAATAAAATCCAGCACCTTCATAGTACCAGATAGTACCTCAAGTTTTCATTGTACTTGAGGCTTCTTTTTCTTGCTCTGTCAAGAGCAAAGCAGACACCCTGTTAGCGTAAGCTGGCAGAAAAACTTGTCATGAACATCTCAGAATACCAAATACACGTTTTCTTTCTTGGAGTTATTGACTGTTCTAGCATTTAAATACATAAAGAGATGGCATTTCAAACTAAGGAGTTTGGAAATGCATATTAATATAGAAGGAAGGGAAAATGGGCTTGCAAGAGTAAAGCATAAGAAAGTAATGTCGCTGCTGGGAGATCCTTGCCTGACAACATAAGTAGGACTGGGGTTATTGTACATCATCTCTGATCTTCCCTGTGTGTTGTGACAGCTAGCGTGTCACACAAATGAGCAGGCTGCAGGGTAGGAGTAGTTGGCACTAGAGCAACTTTAATCAAGGTGCATTTCTGAACAAACTGAACCTCGTCATCAAACGCCGCTCCCTTGTATCTGGCCTTCAGTGCTGCCCCAGCCAACACACTTTTTAAGGCAGATTTTTAAAATTCTGTTCAGGTAAACAAGGACAATACAAATGGATTCTTAAAACATTCAGCCAGACTCTAGCAGCTTACTGATACCTGCACAGCAAAGTATTTTTGGTCTGAGAGGCTGCAGGTTAGCAAAGACTAAAATGATATCTGTTAGCTCATGGAGACAGACAATTGAAGTAGCTGTAGTCTGACAGCTTTACACTTGGGTAATTCACTCCTCTGCTGAGATTTCTTTGCACTGCAAATTCACTTTGCAAGATAGTGCAAAACAAACATCAAAACCAATACATAAGCCCCACCCTTTTATAATTTATTTTTAATAATTTTGACAATTCAATAAAAATAATTTTCTGATGCCAGTCTCTTGAAATGTGTTGACACATTTTTGGAAAATATTCTTAGAATACAGTTAAGGAAAGTGATAAGGCAAATTTAGTGAAGAAAAGAAATGTCTCTAGTTCAAAGAACAGCTTCTATCTTGGGAAACGTTAGTGAGACAGCACAGTGTACCAGGGAAGCATAATTATGTGCTTCCTCAGTTCTCTTACCCTTCCCCAGATTTCTGCCATGAGCCACTTTGGAGACAAAACACTGCACTCACTATGCAGACCTTAAAAATAGCTCCTACAGATCAAATTTATTTTTGTAGCATATCTGGCCTGCTTCTTAGAGAAGCTATTTTGTAATAACTGCCTTGTAAAACTTGTTAAAAGATATCTGAAAATGTGAAAACTTCACAAAATAAAATATATTCTAGTGGTAGACATGCATATTTCCTGTAACTCAGGTTTTGAGTACAATCTCAACACACAGCCCTTCAGCAACTGAAAGGGAACAAAGAATACCAAGTTAATTTAAATTTGAAGTAGACCTAAATGAAAATGAAGTACAACTGAATAATCACTTTGATATTTTAAACACCTGGGAGTAAATACAATGTGAGTAATTTCTAACTTCACTAAAGATTAAATTTGAAAGAGCTTAGCACACATAAGGAGGACTGAAATGGCCAGAGAAGATGCAAGAAAAGAATGTCTTGCGCCATGCAGTGATGGCTGCTGAACACAGCTCCTGGCTTTTGCTACACCAACACTTCAAAAAAATAGAAGTGGAGAAGTATAAAGAAAGTGCACTCTCTCTGCTTCCTTCTGTTTGGGAAGAGGATTAAGGCATTCAAAAGCACTGTGGCTAAAACTGGATGACAGCTGCTGCTTTCTTTGATCTATCAGCAGTGGAGCTTTTGCAGTTCAGTAATACGGTTTGTGCATTTTTATGTATTATGAACTGATTCCGTAATGCATGCAAAGCTGATACAACATGGAAGCCTGCAACAGCATCAATTCAGATCTATATTCCAGTCTGTTAGCTTCTTATTTAGGAGTTGGGAACAAAACCACATTTATTGTCAGTACCACAGATTCTTCTTGCTGAAAGACAAAGCAGCAACCATCTTAAGCAAGAAACTTTGCTTTGACTTGCGTTGAAACTGAAAACGTGCAGTGCTTTCAGCTATACTGGTTTACCAAGGTTCTTGTAAAACCACTCAAGTGCTATAGGAATATCAAAGAAAAGTCACAGAACTGTCAACACTTCTTTACATGGACAAAACTACTAACACGACTTCACAGAAAAAAACCTTTAAGTCTATGTAACTACAAACATAATATACCAGCTCAGACAGTCAGTTCATTGCTGCTTAAAGGCATGAATGCTGCCACTTTACCCATAATACTAATCAAATGCAAACAAAAAAGGAAAAGCTTTTCACAGCTTAATGGGTGGATTGATAAATATGCGGGTTTGGGAGTTGGATAATCAAGGACTATTCACTTTTTTTTAAAGCATCAATTATTTACAGAGAAGTCACTGGTTCTAAACTGAACTGTTTGCTGATTACTGCTGGCACCTCACAAGTGACAAGCACTGGCATAGTTTTCAATTAGATGTGAAAACAGAGGTAGAGGAGGAAACACAAGGGTAAGAAAGGACTTAGCAAGGCTCCTTGAAACCACAGAGTTGTACATTGACACACAATGCTGCCTGACGCTGAAATAAATGCCAGCACTAATGATAAATGCTGCTGCTCAATTCAGGTGAAAAAAAAAAAAAAAAAAAACCACAACATAGTAAATCCTGAACTTTGAATCTTAGAACTCATTTATTCCTACTGGATTTAAATTTTGGCGAAGGATCTGATCTTTGCAAATCAATCAGTGGCTAAATAACTTACAAAAATAAACCAGGAAGCCTGCATTATTATCCTTTACACCTTCACACCAACTTGTTTTGGAAGTCATGGCTTCAGCCCAACAAAATAACACAACACACCAACATTTCCCACAGACTGAACTTGTACTCTGTTGTGCTTAAATCATTAGTGAAAGGGGAATTTTGTCTCACTGTATTTTTTCAGTTCCTACACCAGTCTGGACTCGCATTATTCTGTTCTATAACAACTTGTGATAAAGTTGCTGGAACACTGACTTGAAACATGATGTAAAAACAATATCCTCATCCTCCCCATACACACACAGCAAAAACAAACCCCAAATCAGTCAGATTATTTTTGTACAGAAACACTGCACAGAACTTTCTATTCTGTATACCTTTCTCCAACACATTAAGGCATGCTTCTTGGAAAGGGGTTCATTTAGGATTTTAGGGTTTTTCTGACACAGATCACATTCTTCCAATGAACACTGCCAATTCAACTTTCTCAAAACTGTTCAAATAAACATGTTTGAGACTTGCAAAATTCTTGAATGAAATTACTGTGAGAATTTCACTTATCTTTTTTTTAATCTTATTATTATTTCAGAGAGGAAACCTTTTTTTTCCCTCAGCACATACATCTTGTGGACTCTTGCTGAAGCATAGATGAGAACAGGCAGAATCCGCATGCCATTCCCCCCACTCATTGCACACACAATAGGGCACTGTCAGAGCTTTCATCCCCTTCCTAGGCTTTTAAACAAAGCAAAAAGCCTAAGGACAGGCTTGTACTTACAGCAGCAAAAGACTTTTTCAGCTCAAATGCCTGTCCCTCCCTTCCTCCAAAAGCCACTCAGGTTTAGTATCCCTAAATTGGGATTAAAGAGGCTGAAAAGCTCCAGTTCCTAGGTGAGTCAGTTAACTTTGAACTTACCAGGGACCTCAGATATGGCAACCAGTCACAATAATATTTGCATTACTACTGCACTGTGTTATGAATTCTAATAATATTTTAATTAAAAATGTGTACTGCAGTTATTAAGCGCTCCCATTTCTTACCAGGAGGTCTCCAACACAGCCCATGGAGGAGAATCACTCTGCTTTGTGGTAAGAGTGCCAAGGAGATGGTGGCAGTCCTAGGGGCACAGCACTAGCCATGGCACTCCTTAGGGCAGAGCTCCTCTCTGCCACCAACTCTGCCACCACCCCTGGTATGAGGCAGCACTTAGTCAACCAGCTAAGTCTAACCTGTCCTCCTCCTGACTTTAAACTAGCTTGCCAGGAGCTCCATGCTGTGCTTCTGGAATCATAATAGCAGAAACACAACCATGGACACCCTTGAAGGCAAAAGTTACTTATCTTAAATTTTCTATGACATATTAGGTGAAGACAAATAAACACACACATTTCTGTGATAAAATTTTGTAATACAGTCCAAAAGACAGGCATGTTAAAATTTTATGTGAACCCAGTGCTCCTCTACAGCTAGATGACCAAGGAAGGAAGATACTGCTCTGGTTATCATTTCCATTTGTAACAAATGAATTCATTGTTTCCTCAGTATCCAGTTCTGAACCTGAAAAAGGCCACACTTTTAGGAAGGGTGAACAAATAATGTGGTTAGGATAAACCAAAGTAAACTTTTTGTTTATTTATCTTATCCTTAGCTGCCCTACATAATTCTCAAGAGAACTTCATGGAAGTGTATGTCTAAATACGCTTTTCTAAGAGAAGTGTTGCTGTCACGGCATAACTTGGGCATACTAATGTAGTTTTTACCACAGCATTCCTCAGTGGAAACAGGCTAGTATTACCCAGTTTTTAATAGCTGGGGACATTGCTAAATTTACATATGACCTTCACTAAATTAGAGCAACTTGCAACAGACTGTCAAATGAGTACACTGAAAAAGCCTCCAAGTACTTCCAGGTAAGCAAGAAAGGTTTGGAATTTCCAATGAATCAGATAAAGCACTCATTTCCAAAGAATACAGACTTAAGATACAGGAGTTATTTAACTTCTGAACTATGTTGGTTTGCTACTGAAATAAAGAGATACTGCTTTCTGTAACATAATCAGCTTTGCTAGTTAGGACAAAGCAGTAACAAAAGCAAAGCAAAAAAATAAATCAGAGTATGTTGGATCTATTAGAAAATAAATATGAAAAGAAATTAAATATACCATTTTAACAGATTCATTCTGGTTTAGATACATTAAGAGTTAGGAAAATTTCCCAACCATATTCACAGGAGATCTTTTTCAAAATGATTTTATATCCGTAAGTCTTTGAAAGCCCTAAGAGGATAGAGAGACGTGGTTACTGAGTTCTTTTTACTATTCATGTATACATTAAAGAAATTCAGTGTAAGAACCCTGATCAAAGACACAAAACAAACATAAGACATACAAAGAGGATGGTAGCTTTTTGGGGTTTTGTTTTGCTCCCCTGAAAGCGAGTATGTAAAAAATTTAAGGACTTCAATGTCACTGGACACAGCAGCCTCTAATAAAGTAGCAGTAATTTCACTGTAAATTTATTAAGGCTCACATGCAATATAACTCTCCAACTTATTCAAAGGTTCTGATAATTATAAGCAAGTTTTTGGCTGTTCAAGTTTCACTATAGATATTATCTAAGGAGAACTATCATTTATTAGCATAAATGAAAGCAGAATTTATTCCACTATATCAGTCTCAACTTACATTTTATCTATTGCATTAAAGCATTGAAACAAATACCTTGTTTTTCTTCTGGTTTTTGTTCATAGATTATAATCTCCGAGATTAATACAAATGATTACTCTGTTATTAAGGAATTTATCCAACCTGAAGGAGTTTCACCAAAGTGACAGTTTGTGCCCAGAGAAAAGCAAAATTAAATTCCCTGATTTAACTGGAGAGACTCCAGTAATAGCTGAAGCGCCAGTAGAATTAGGTGCTATAATTAACAGATGGTGAAAGTCATTTGAAAGTTCTTAAATACACTTTCATTCATAGTTTAACTACAGGCCATGTTATCCTGATCCCATTCAAGTAAAAGGCAGAGATGAAAATGACATTAAGAATTATAAGGTTGGAATATGTTTGTTGAAAGAACTAGGCAGAATGGGCATGCTGTTACATTTCCTTACTGTAGGCCTAAAACTATCTGAAATTTTCCTTAAAATAGCCTACCTATTTAGGATTTTAGGCAGAGTATCTTGTCTTTTTTAAAAAAACATTATTAGTCTATAATGACAGTTTGCACAAAAACATACTTCAAAACCTTAGCAGCTTTGAAATTAAGTACATCAAAATTAACTTCATGAAATCCCAAAGGCTGGAAATGCTATGCTGAACTATGAGGAGAATATATTTTTTTATCTTAAGTTAAAGACACAAAATTGGACCATGTAAAAAAACTTCTGGTTTCCCTTTTACTCGCCAAAGCCATAAATCTGTTATTACTCTTTAGAGTAATGTTTCTTACACATAAGAGGTTAGGGACTTTCTAAAGAAATATTGCAATATAGTATTAATCTGATAAACCGACAGGCAGTATTAATAGATCAGAATCATTTAATACTACACCTATCCATCCAAATCAATTATTCTTTTCAGCACATGTAACCTTTCAGGATTGCTGAAGTAAATAAAAGTCAGGTCCAAACAAAGCTTTTGTTGTCCCTTTTTTTATTTTTATGATGAAAATTAGTTAAATATCCACATATAGTCTTACACAGAAATAGAAAGCAATCAGGTGAACTCCATGAGTAAGCCAACAGAAGCAGCAGACTTTAGTTGACTACCGAAAGCATAACCAGGCAACAGAAACTTCAGTGGGGTCAAACTGCAGGAATTTCCATTTGCCATGTCAGCCTTTTGAATAAAGCTTTATCTAGATTACATGGGAGTATTAGATTAACTACAGAAAAGATTTTGTAGTGAAAGAGAACTGGTCAGCTCATGGAAAACTGGTATAAAGGAGTGTTCAGTAGCTCTGATGCTGAGAATTTATACGTAACTGGTTTAAATTTAGCTCGTATTGCATGCCTGCCGATGGTCTGTCAGACAACTACATAAAACAGATAATAAAATCTTACAGCAGCTTTGATTCAGTTCGATCTATAATAATCATGAACCACTGCAAAATCAATGTCGCTTTTACTCAAAATGTCTACACTGTCCAACTAATCTCTTCAACAGCCAGTTTGCGCTAACTTCTCAGCTTTCCCACACAGACCTCACTCTGGTTGCCTGCTGCAGGCTTGGCCCCCATTTAATTAATCCAAAAATTAAAGTGAGTAAACACCTGCTGCAACGTAAACCATTTCTTCTCCTGTGAGTCAAGAACTTTCTCACACCTATTTTTCTCCTAAATTAACAACTACAAAATACCTGCACAATGAAAGCTGTTCTTTTAAATACAAATTCTTTATATACAAATTAGTTAAATTTTTACATTTGCATGAATGCCTTATAAGCTTGCCAGCAGCGGCTCTCATAAGACTTTACAAAAGTTTTACCATATTTGTCAGAGGTATATGTGCATTTCAAGTGTTTCACAGATGATCGACTTCACAGAGAGAGAAAGACACTGAACAATTTCACAGAGTTTGAAACATGACAACTCCTCCAGTTTAACTGTAGCTTTCCTCAAATTCAACTTCATCCATTTCTGAACAAATATGTCCTTCTGACTCCTAGAAGACTTCTCTTGTCAATCAAATTGTCATAATCCAAAAATTCATGCCTCAACTCAAGGCTGTGTGGAGTCCTCATAGCAGCCTTCCAGTATCTGAAGGGGGCCTACAGGGATGCTGGGGAGGGACTCTTCATTAGGGACTCTAGTGATAGAACAAGGGGTAACAGGTTCAGCAGCAGCAGTCATTTTTCTCTTTTTTGTAGTATCTGGTGCAGCGCTGTGTTTTGGATTTTCGGCTTGGGAACAGTGCTGATAACACCAGTGTTTATAGTTATGGCTTGGATTGTTTAGGCTGGCCAAGGACTTTCTGAGTTTCATGCTCTGCCAGGGAGGAGGGGAGCCGGGAGGGAAACAGAGACGGAGCACCTGACCCAAACTGACCAAAGAGGTATTCCATACCACAGCATGTCATGCCCAGGATGTGAAACGGAGAGGAGAGACCAGGAAGGGTGGGGGGAGAGGCACTGCGTGGTCAGACTTGGTATCAGGTGATGTGGGGCACAGCTTGGTCGGGCTGGGTGAAATTAGTTAGGGAGCTGTTGCATTCTTTCCTTGTATTTGCCTTGTCATTATTATTATTGGTGGTAACAGTAGTGATTTCTGCTATACTTTAGTTACTAAACTGTTCTTATCTCAACCTGTGGGAGTTGCATTCTTTCAATTTTCCTCCCCATCCCCCTGGGATTGGGGAAGAAAGGGGTGGGTGAGTGAGTGAGAGAACTGTTTGAGGGCCTCAAACCACGACAAAAGGGTAATGGGTTCAAACTTAAACAGGGGAAGTTTAGATTGGATCTGAGGAAGAAATTCTTTACTGTAAGGGTG